>CACVBS010000002.1:662529-796850 GCA_902728275.1 Cyclocybe aegerita
AGAGGCAGACGGGGGCTGGGCTGAGATTTAGAATAGCATTCTCTACTGAATGAGACCGAGTGTGATTGGATGCCGGCTTGTGTGGCGGGAGTTGCCGGGAATGGACGTCAGCGAAAATAAGTTTGGGGCACACGCACGAACCGGCATCCCTCCCACTCACGACAGCAGAACAAAGAAACCAATGGCCAGCGAGCCGCCCACTGTCCCCCTCCTCGCCCGCGCCCTCCACCGCATCCGCGCAACCCCGCCCCGCATAATCACGTCTCCCCCAACCCGTACGTACTGCCCCTGGCTGCCCCAACCAATCCGCCCCCCCGCGTTATCTCATATCTAACCTCCTACACAGAACCCCGCAGAGCAGCCGTCGCGCTCATCATCCGCGTCGTCCCCGCTCCCAACGCCCCAGTGCCCCAGATCCCAGAGAAACCCCCCACCCTCCCCGAGTTCTTCGACCAGGACTGGGTCAACCATCCCCACGCCCGCCCAGAGATCCTCTACCTCCACCGCGAGAACCATGCGGCCACCGACGCCTCCATGTGGCAGGCCAGGATAAACCACAAGCAGAACGAGGCCCACGTCGCGTTCCCCGGCGGCCGCCAGGAACCCGACGACGAGGGCGGCTTGTACACCGGTGCGTTGCATGCACCTACCCACCCCTTCTCCGCTGCAATCACTCACATCACATCCAGCGATGCGCCAGACCTGGGAAGAGATCGGCATTGACCTCGCCGAGCCCTGCTACACCTGCGTTGGCCAGCTCGACGACCGCGAGATTACCACCTCCCTCGGCAAGCGCCTCCTTATGATCCTCTCCCCCTTCGTCTTCCTCCAGTTCACACCACACGCACCCCCGCCTGATCCTGTCGACACTACAACTCTGCATTGGACACCTCTCACCTCCCTCGTCTCGATCAACACCCCGCCCCGCTGGTCCAACGTTACTGTCGACGCTGCTTCGCGCCTCGCCCCAAAACATTCTTCGTTCCTGCGCCTTCTCGTACGGGTGTTCATCGGAAGCATGGAGTTCCCTGCGATCGTACTCCAGCCCTCCGCGTCATCTCCGTTTGCCTCTCCACAACTCAATGGCGATTCCAAGACCAACAACGAGAAAGCCGCCCCATCTTCCAACCCCAAAACCTCCAATCCCAAATCACAAGGCCTCCTGCGCCCGCAGCAGCTCAAACTCTGGGGTTTGTCCCTCGGGATGACCCTCGACCTGATGTCCTACATGATCCTCCCGCCCCCAACCTCCCAACAGCCCTCACACACCCTCAAAGACTCCCCGCCCTCCTCGCCCTTATCCTCCGTGATGCAGCTCCCTTACCAGCACGTCGTCGAGGACTTCCGCATGGAATACGTCGCCCCCAGTCTCGCGAGCGTCTTCCCCCGGTTCTCCTATCCCGATGTCAACTTCTGGATCTGGGTCTTCGGGAAGCGGTACCGCGAGGTCGTGAGGGGCTGGGAGGCGAGTGTGCGTGGGGGAGGAACGAATGATCGCAGGATCAATTGGTCGGGGACGGCGCTGAATACGTTCTATGCGGCGATTAGGAAGGCGCTGGTCGTGGTCATCATCGCGAGGGCGTTGGGTGTGCTGTTTGGGGTTTCGTTTGCGGTGTGGTGGATATTTTCTTAGTGTAGCTCAGAGTGTCTGAGAACTGCGGTTGGATAAGGACATGTGAAGGGGTTCCTTGATTTCTTCCCTTTGGTTGTAATTGGCGTCGAGCAGTGGCTGGCAGGCGCATGAACACTCACCAGCCTCTCATATTGTTGTTGTTCTTTCTTTTCCTACTCCTTACTCTTGTACTGCGGACCGCGCGTCAGGCGTGTGTCTTCTTCGGATGGACGAGGCTGGACGCAAGGCAATGGACGCGTTGTCGTCCTTCATCATCATTGTCGTATGTAGATTCATCTCTACACCCTTTTCTTCGTCGTCGTAGGTTTTCTATAGAGAGAACACTTTGTATGGGAAGTAGATACAGAAATACAAGCATGAACACTCACTCCGCCTCGTCTACGGCTTATCATTCGTTCAATTCCTAGCAGCGTCTTGAATTTCGGGTAGATGTGAGAAGGAGAGAAGGGGCATCGACTGTCGTCCTTCGACCGCTCTCCTCGCTACGGTTTATAAGGCCTATCGCCTATCGGCAACGCCTAAGAACCCTCGAAAGCACGCGTACTCGCTGCGGGGGTGGGGGTGGAGAACAGGAGCCGTCTGAAGCGAGCTTCTTTACATAAATCCCATCCCTGCGGTAGGGCGGCGCGAGCTCGAGGTTTGTATGGTGGACATTGACAGACGTCTTGGTGGGACGTCACTCGAGCTCGATGGATGTTGGTCTGTTCTAAACCCCGGTGCGTAGGTGGGCGATGAAAGAGGAGAAGGAGGAAGCTGCTCATGTTTTGGATATCGATGCCTCACCACTGGCTGGCATCTGCATCTGCATCACGAAGTCCATCATCGACGATCCAGATGCTGGTGGACGGGCTCTTTCACTTCCATGTGATAAAACCGCACTCGAGCTCAGAAAAGCGCGACATCGAGGATGAATTTTTGATACATAAAATGACTGACTGTACAGTGTACATGAATTGTGATACCTATAGATGCTCTTCGAGAGTGTCTAAACGAATTCCATCTTCCTGTAAGTGGGTCCATTCCCATCTTCAATATTGTCTTCCTGGCTTCCAAGCATCCTGCAATCTCCAACGCCCAACATGATCCACAACACCAACCACCCACACAACGCGGCACTTACAACGGCAGCCCACAAACCTCACAATCCGACCCCCCGTGCGTGTTCTCGAACGTACAGTGCGGGCATATCCTAATCCCCGGAGTCCCAGCACCAGAGCTCCCAGCACCAGAACCGCTCCCGCTAGCACCGCCGTTCCGCGCCGCCGCTTCTTCTGCAGCGATCTGGTCGAACACCTCTTGCGGGATCTCGTCGTCGTCGATGACCATTCCGGAGGAGGGGCCGCTTGGTGCGGAGGTTGAGGGGCGGGCGGCTGTAAGAAGTGAGGAAAGAGGAAAGGGGGTGAGATGGATGAATAAAGAGGGTGATTGGGTGAGGAAAGAAGGGACTTACGAGCACTTTCCCGTGTAAAGGTCATGAGCGTCTGCCAGCTCTCTGTGTTGAGTATCGGGTCGATGTTCTTCGTGTCTTCGAGGAGGTTGGGTGTGGTTACGGTGCGCATAAGAAGCTTGATGTCGTCCTATACACTCTCCGTTAACATGCCGCATCATACTGTGCCACGTCTAGGGACTTACCACAGAGAACAACTGCGTTGTCTCAAGGAACGCGACGAGGTGCCAGTCGCTCAACCATTTGGCGAGCTCCAACTTCTTATATGACTCGCTTCCAGCAGGCAACGACGGTGCCTCCAAACGGTTTAGAGTCGCCATCGCGTTGTCCACGGTTTGATCTTCGAGTCCTGGTCGGTTCTCGATGGCAAACGCGGTTGAATGGAATAGAGGTGCAGGACCCTGAGGGAAGCCATGGGTGACCTTGAAGCCTAATGTCTCAGCGATATAAAATACCACGAAGAGCGTATGATTCTTACGTTAACGAGAAGGTATTCCACTGGGAAGCAAGGCTTCGCGGTCTTCTTCACCTCAAGGCCGTACTCGTTTTTGTACGAGAAGAACACATCAGGAACATACCGCGCCGAGTCGTTCGTCCTGTCCTCCTCTTTGACGCGTACAATACCCGCCTCCACGCTAGCCTCGATCATATCAGCCTCAACCATCGCCACAGCTTGTTCCGAGACCTGATACGCTGACACGTCGATCTGCCCATCCTCCGTGCCTGTCAGCACCGCTGTCACCAACCGAGAAGCATACTGGCCTGTCGGCGACGACTTGGACGGCGTAGGGTTCTTCGCCTGCACCGTCGCCGCAAAGATTGCCTCCAACGAGCTCAAGAAGAACGACTGCGGATGCCTCTTGTACACGTTCTTCGTGCGGTCTTCCGGCGTCGGGTCAAGGTCCGTGAAAACGTACCCCACGATCGTCAGCGGAGTTGACGCGGCGGCAGAAAGCTGGCGTATACGTGTCTCCTCTTCCCATGGCCAGCCAAGCGTGAGCCCGTCGAGCTCGCCCTGCTGCGGGGGCTCGTAGATCGCCTCCACAACCGCTTTGACGCCCATCGGCACCTCGTCATACGGCTCGTAGCGCCCAATCAGCCACCCAAAGCGCTGAAGACCAGTCTTCCGCCACGCCTGCAAGAAGCGATCGATGATGTCCGTAGACGCGATTTCTAGATGATCTACCATCCGGAAGGGTTGGGATTGCAGGGTGATGGATGAGGGCTGACACGCAGTACAGATTCCTGCAGGCCATGGTGGATGAGAGCCTGTCGGACAGGGCAGCTTGACCTTGTAGGACAGCGGATTCAGAGGTGGAAGCGTCGACGCTGCTGATGCTGTGGGCTTTGGGGTAATCTTGGCCAGATATGCATGGTAAGACAAATGCTTGATGGAGTGTTCCTTGTGGTAGGCCGCGTCATAGGGTTCCAGAGGCATACAATAATCGCACATTCCGTTCATTGCGTGCTTGCAGAATCGTGAATCGCGTCCCCGAGGGATCTTCCCAGAATGCGATCGCCAGTATACATCGATTGGGTCCTCTATGACAGTCTCCCATGGTCGTTTTGCGGTGTCCTCCTTTCGTGGGGAACCAGATGTCGCAGTTACGGTTGAAGTAGATGGTGCATTTGGTTGCTGGCTCGATGAATCAGACTTAGATTGATACCCAACAAAGACAAGGTCTCCGTGGCTAAGAATGAAATGTGAGCGATGAATAGCTGTGAAAATTGACGACGTACTTGAGCCCTAGGTCCCCCAGTGTCCTCCCCTTTAGAGTGGAGATCTTGACTTCGTTCCCTCGGGGTTGATTCGAAATGGTGATGCTTGCTAGATCGGGATTGCTCGCTGTCTCTACAATCTACGCAATGGTGTTATTATAAGCGATACATTCAATACCATAAACCATACCTTTTCCAAAAGTTGTGATATATCACTGTGAGGCGCAAATTCGAAACGAAAGTTTCCGTCTTTCGATCGTATTCTTATAAGCTGCACATAGTGAGAAACGTTGTATGGTTAACTGTGTTCAATTCCGTACCATTGTTGGAATCAGGAGACGAACGATGTGGTAGAAGACAGAGTTGGTGACCTCACCGCACGACGCGTCAGGCTCGGACGCGTAATGGCTGACCTAAGCATCAATGATGGAATGTTGAGGAATCGGACCGGCTTTGAGTGGCGCAACCCGAGCCGGGTCGAGCTGCATTTGCCGCCCATCCAGTTCGTCTGCCCCAAGAGCCGCAATGGTCATTTCTTTCTGTTAGGAAGGGGACCACGCAGACAGTCCTGATCGAGGCAGAGAGAATAGAAGAGAGTATGACGAAATTGCACCGAAGAATTTGCCTTCGTGCAGCCTTCGTGTGGCCATCAGTTTGACATCCCGCGAACGGTTCGACTTAGGCGACATACTCTTGGGTGTCGAGCAATTCCGAATACCTAAAGAAATGACGTTCCCGTCCCATTTTAGTACCAAAAAGACCGTATTGACGCTTTGGAAAGTACTGCAAAAATGCCTCGCAGCGTTGTGCAAAATAGGAGCGGTGGAGGAACATTTTTAGAATCAGGGTGCCGTTTGCGTATTACTCGTTCGAACTGTCGCAATCTTGTGTCCCGATGGCGAATCACTCCTACCGTATGTCCTCCGTCAGGCCTGAAATGCGTCCACATCGAGTATTGTTGGTTTACTCTCACTGCCTGGCTATGCTCACTCTCAAAAGCGAGGCTGCAGAGGATCTCGCCTCTTTGCCTTCCCCTGCAGCAGCCAAGGAATTAGAACACTGGGAACGAGTCGTCTTCGCATTCGACATGGACCGTGACCAACAACCCCCTAATCCGAGAAATCCTCCAAGATCACGCTCTACTTCTAGTTCTACCAACGCCCAAGGACAGCAGCAACATTCTCTTGATAACAGCGGCGCAAGTGAGTTCACCACCTTCTATTTCCATCCCCGAACATCCGGAACCTCAATACCGTCAGATTTGCAGGATGCTGCCTTACTGGCACAATTCGCGGCGGCGGCGTCTGGGACAGCTGATCTTGATCAACCGTATCCTGGCATGGTGCCCCAGGGAACACCTTACCCTTCTATGGCTCCGTCTCCGGGATTTTATGGCAACTTCCTCCACCATACCTCAATGCCGCCGCCACAACTTCCGCCTCTCTCATCCCTCGACTTCGCTTGGCATGGTGTGCAAACGCATCATCCCCAAGCGGGGCCCAGCCATTACGATCCCCACCATAGCCATCCGAGCACGGGCATGTTACCCTTCCTCGATCCGCACTACGGGTCCCTGCCGGCTTCAGCGTCGGCGTCTACTTCTGCGTCTACTTCCGACGCGACAAGAGCTTCAGCTGGCCGTGGTCGCGGTTCACACTCCCCAGGAGCGGCATCATCATCATCCCCGCCAGCAGACGACGAGCAGGGCCGAGCGATAGCAGACGAGAAGAGACGCAGGAACACAGCAGCCTCCGGTAAGAGCACCTGCTTGCCGACACTAGATTCGTCTCAGCATTCATCAACAGCGCGTTTTCGAATCAAGAAGAAGCACAAGACGATCACCCTAGAGCGTTCAGTGTCGGACTTGACTGGGAGAGCAGAGGAACTGGAACGCGAGGTCGCTGACCTGCGCCGAGAGAATGGTTGGCTGAAGGAGATAGTCATGCTCAAAGGCACACAGTTCGCTGCAAGTAACCTTGCCCATCGTCAGGCATTGAGCCAGGCAGCCGCCCTCGCCACAGGGAGTGCCTCAATGAGCCAAGGTGCCAGCGCCAGTGGATCGGGAGGAGGCGCACCCACCACGCGCTCAGAGCCCAGTACAGATGAGGAGGAATCCGAATCTGAGGTCGAGGACAAGTCGAAGAAGGGGAAGGGCAAAAAACCCGCCAAGTCTTCGAAGAAGTAGTCGGTGGACGCTGCAGCATCATTCACCCATATCGTTTTCCTGGATATACTGGCATGAGCATATGATGTACTTCTAGCATCGTAGATATAGAAGAATACCGCTTTCTTTAACTCTTGGTTCGCAAGACGGGGGAGATGGAAAAGGGGAGGAAAGGGGATCAGAGAAAGAGCTAAAAGCCAGGCTGCCTTACAACAGAGGCCGTTTCGGACGATAGAGCCGTTCGCACGCTGCTTTCGTTCCGTTCCGTTGCAGACCAATCCTGGTCCGTTCTTTGCTCATACCATTACCCTTCATGTCTTTCGGACGACCTCCTTCGATAAACATAGGTTTCAAGCCTACGGCACCCGACCGCGGATCATTCCCTCTCGACCACTATGGTTCGTATTCCCCATCCCGCGACTTGGTTTCTTCGGCTGACGGAACGGAACGGCAGGCGAGTGCAAGGAAAAGATGGTCAAGTACATGGCCTGTCTCAAGGAGAATAGCAGCACCTCCACCCCATGTCGAGCTTTGAGCAAGGGGTACCTTGACTGCCGGATGGAAAAGTGAGCGTGCCCGTTCCTTGTTTCTCCATTGCTCTTGGTCTCAATTCGTGCAGAGGTTTGATGGAGCGAGACGAGTGGAAGAACCTTGGTCTGAATAACGTCGACGGAAAATCGAGTGGTGCTAACAAAGACAGTAGCCCACCTCCTAGCGACAGCCCACCATCCAAGAAGTAGAAGATAATCGCGCCTTCAAGCACACTCTTGCAACACCCAACCACCGCTCTTTCGAAACAACCGGAATCAATAAACTCGCAGATCATCGACCCTCATTCCAGTCTGTCCGTGGGCTCTGCAGGACATCTACGTCACTCTCGTCTTTCTCTGCTGGGCACTCGTAGTAGTGGGGAAACGGAACGAGTGGTCGCAGACAGTGATTTTCGTGCCCATTGGACTCTGTATTTTTAAACGCCTGGCATCTGGCGTCTCATGATCACACGCTCGTCGCTGATCGCGCTCACCACTGAGCCATTTTCATGTGCGACATCTTCCAAGTGTTTTCCTGATGTTATATCCCATTCTTGTCATGTAAGTCTGTCGCGCTTCTGTAGTGCACGTTCGTGATTTGTGATGTCCACAATGAGGATGCACCGTCTGCTTTCGTTGGAGAACGTTTCTTCCAGCGCCGCCAGAGACGTACCAGTGAGGATGATACATAGTCATTCTCTGATCCCTTGACTTCATCATGACACACAAACGTTGCCGGCGGGGCATATGGGATTATTGCTTCTATGTCCTTGTGCCCAGAGATCCGCCACGAGGGAAGTCGGACTAATAAGAGGATCCACTTCTGAGCGCGTAAGTAGTGGAGGTAGTTGTGCCCGCTTGGCCATTTCCACTTGTCGTCCACCATGCAGACCTTGTCGCTCGCCGTCTACGTCCTCTCTGCGGTTGCCATCACGTCTGCTGGGCCGGTGCAGCAAGTCGTGTCGAAGCCCAAACCATTCGACGTACAAGTAAGACCAGTCTCTGTATTTCCATGTATTTACTCATCACTTTGATAAGGGGCATCGCGGAACTCGGGGACAAGCGGTGGAGAGCACCCTCCCAGCCTTCGCCTGGTATACACGAGTTCCGGATCTTTCACTCTTCCAATTGACTTAGCATTCGCAAGGGCACTGATCGATGGCGTTACGACTCTCGAGTTGGACAACGGCATCACGAAGGTACGTCCCTTGCCTCCTTTACCCACACCAAAACTCCCATTATAATCATTCTATCCATTCTTCTTGTACACGTAGGATGGCGCCGTTCTTGTCTGGCATGACGAAGAAATAACAGCCGACAAGTGCAAGGACACCGCACCTGTCGTATGTGCTTCGCCAGCTAAATATATCCCCTTCTGCCTTTCTTATCACCGTACCCCTCTTCGTTTCAGGTCAAAGATGACCCCGATTTCCCATATGTCGGCAAGCGTGTTGCAAACCTCACCCTGGCTCAGATCAAGACTCTGGACTGTGGGTCAGCGCGATTGTTGGGCTTCCGTGAGTCGTTCGCTTTGCTCGTTTGGGGTGAAGGGTCATGTTGAGCTGGTTTTCGCGGGATTTCCACTTGTAGCGCTCCAGCTGTCGTATCCTGGCACGAAGCTCTCGACACTGGATGAGTTGTTCGAGTTCGCGACTTGCGTCGATACCAAACGAGAACTGCAATGGAATATTGAGTCGAAGATCAACCCGATTTCGAGAACCTCAACGCGTGGAGTTGATGATTTTGTAACACTTCAACACCAGGCCTTCGTGAAGAGCACCTACAAGCTGTCGCAGATTACTGTGGGTATAGGCTATACTGGACGGTCTCGATGGGACTTACACGTTCCAAAGTATCAAAGCTTTGACTGGCGCACTCTGATCAAAATGAAAGCTCTCGAGCCTCGCATCCCGACAGCGGCCTTGGTCAGCGAGTGCGTCGATTCATTTCAGTTGACGATTTTTCGGTGTAGCTTATATCATGCCTAGAGAGACACTTATTATTGGTTTCACAGCTGGCCTCAACGTCTTCGCTTTTGAGGGAGCTACCCTCGGCGAGAAAATCGCCAATGCGGCGTACTCCATCAAGGCATCCATCCTGTCGCCTTCCGCAACGTCGGGGCTGTCTTTGGCTCCTGACCCCGCTCAGCCTGGTTACATCCCGTTCACCACAAAAGCGATGATCGATCAGGCTCACAAAAATGGGATGTTGGTCAAGCCCTGGACGGTGAGTTGTTTGGATCATCAGTACGTTGAAAGGCTGCCTGACTCTGACATTGAACGCAGGTCAACCGCGTTAGCATCGCGGAGCAGCTCTTCAACTGGGGCGTCGACGGTATCATCACGGACTACCCCACACAAATCCGGCGCTTTATTCAGCAGCGAGGACAGCCTGTCGCCTCTCCGTTCTCTGAAGCGACTGTGATGAGATGCTTGAAGAAACATCTACAAACTGTTTAGAGCTTTAGAACGTAGTGGACAAACGCATTCTTATACCCATAATTAATATTACGAAACGGTTTTTGCGTAGAAGGTACTTTTGAAACCTACAAGCGCTTAGCGCCCAAGAGGATGAGAGAAAAGAAGTCACAGTTGAGAGGCCTTTGATATTGGAGGCGCGTGATTGGCACCTTTGGACCGGGACGGAACGGGCAAGGGAGTTGAGTTCGGCAAACGCCGGCTGGAGGAAAGTTGTGCTCGACGTTGCTACTCTCATTCAGCTCACTCGAAAAGACTGCTCTTCACCCATGGCTACTGTCCAGGCCGTCAAAAGGGCCGTAAGCTTGTCCCCCACAGTCCGCATCCTCGCCAGCGGCGTCCCCCACGCTCCTTTGCTGAACCTCGCAGCGAAGGCGCCCCATGATACCCATGCTCATGGTCACACAGAACAAGGACCCCGTTCGGACAGCGCCCCCCGGTGGGCTGGAGGCGTCTCTCTGACTTCGTCGGGACTGGTATCCAAGACGTTTACCTCTGGTACGTGCTTAATCGCTCAAAGTATCCCAGCTTCTTACCGTAGCCGCCCCTTCAGCTCAACCCTCCATCAACTTCCAGCAACGCTTCATCTCCACCTCCGTCGCAAGGAAAGACGCGCCCCAGGTTCCCGACTTCTCCGCCTACCGCACAGACCCGACAGGCAATCGCGCCTTCTCTTACTTCATGGTCGGCTCGCTCGGTGTCATCTCCGCCTCCGCCGCCAAGTCCTCCGTGTCCGAGTTCCTCCAGAGCATGGCTGCCTCTGCCGACGTCCTCGCGCTGGCCAAGGTCGAGGTCGAGCTGGCGAGCATCCCTGAGGGGAAGAACGTCATCATCAAGTGGCGAGGAAAGCCCGTGTTCATCCGTCACAGAACTGCGGATGAAATCCAGGAGGCGCGTTCTACGGAGTGGAAGAGCTTCAGGGACCCTCAGTCCGATGAGGCTCGCGTGAAGAAGCCTGAGTGGCTCGTCATGCTTGGTGTCTGCACTCATTTGGGATGCGTGCCCATTGGTGAAGCTGGTGACTATGGAGGCTGGTGTGTACAACCCTCTCCAGTCGTTGGATGCTCGAAAATTAAATCTTGCCTCTGCTTAGGTTCTGTCCTTGCCACGGTTCACATTATGATATCTGTTCGTCCGAACATCTCTGTCGACAACGGCATTTACTAACAGTCTGCCTACAGCCGGCCGTGCTCGCAAAGGACCTGCTCCTGTAAGTTGGACCTCCTTCAACCAATTCTTCGTATCGCTTATGTCTTCGCTATCAGCTTAACCTTGAGATCCCTCAATATGAGTTCACTGAAGGCGACTCTAAGCTCGTTATTGGATAAACATCATGTAGACGTTCGCAGAAGTTATTTTATAATCCGGGCCATCAATAGACGAACCGTCCTACCTACTACCATAACAACCCATGAGATTCGCTGAGGCTTCACAACTTTCTGAATCACTCTCACTCTTGGGTCACTTCGCATGACGAACAGAGCTCTATAGGTCCGGCCTTGGATTCTGGGATCGGACCCGGTGTCATAACCGCTGACACTGAGAAACTTCTGGGTCTACCTTGATCGGGACCCGTGTAATTCGAAGTTGCATTTCAGGAATACTTATACCCACACATCCACTGACGTTGTAACTATACCTCTCTCTCCCCGCTCGACCGCCTTTCAACATGACTAAAACTGAAGTTCTAACGTTTTCTTCGCTGATCGGGTTGGCCAACTTGGACAGCTTGTACCTCGTTGGATATGCATGGCTGTTTGGAATGTGTACGTGTTTGAAAGGGTGTCTTGCTGGGTTTCCGACAACTTCTAACGTTGAGACGATTATAGCCGTCTGGATCTCATTCTTTGGAGGTTAGTAGGAGCGTTTCAGGACTATATGGCGTGCTCAATGGCTTGCAAACACTCGGTGTACAGGGATAATCGCCTTCAGAACTCTACGTGCGTCATACCTCCCTCTCTTATCGCCCCCTTCCTGAAATATTGGGCGGTTTATTCTATGTAGCGCGACACCAGTTCGGTGCTCTCCAACACAGGACGTTCCCCGTGTACTTCGTTATCTCAATCCTTCTGTCATCTGGCCTGCTCTCGGCATGGATCTTCAAACACCCAGACGTTCTCGACCAACTCACGCGACCCAATGTCGCTGATGTTGCTCAGGTCTACGCTCTTGCGATCGTGCTGCTCGGGCAGGCAAGCAATTACTTCATCATCGGGCCGTTGACGAGCAAGTACGTCGGAAATATCGTTGTATCGTGTCGCTGTTTAAACGTTTATCTCTACTTAGGACGATGTTCCAGCGCCAGAAACTCGAGAAGGAAGAAGGCAAGACCTATAACGAGCCTGGGGTATTCTTATCATCTTTGCGTTCTTGGGACTATATTCATTAATGTTATACAGGTGTCGAAGGAGATGAAAGCTCTGAATCATCGCTTTGGAGTGCTCCACGGTGTTAGTTCTCTCGCCAACCTCGGTGCTGTCCTTGCACTAGGCTTCCATGGCTTGTGGATTGGGAATGCAGGCGCCAAAGGATCCTGATGATGAAGACAATGACGATAGACGATATTTCACCCAGCATGCTCGAATTCTTTCGTGTTGTAGCCGCAATGTAGTGCAAAATGTACTAGAGTCTTTTGGCATTATAAGAAAAGAGGGTCGCAGAAAAATACAAGAGTTGTACAACACAAGACACACCGACTATGCACCAACTGAGTCTAGGTCTGGCAAGTATCCTTCCCGTAGGCTTCTCTCCAACTTCCTCACTTCCTCCATCGACGTAGCCTTTTGGATAGCCGCCCTTACTTTCTCTTGGTCCTCTTTTGACATCAAACGGCCAGCTTTACCTGCTGTTGGCGCCGCCTTGGGCTCATCTATCGTGAGCACGGCCCTGCTCAAATTTGTTGAGACGGTTGTCGAAATCGTCGTCGCAAGCGCCGTGGGTAGGCCATCTGACGTGACGAACAGAGATTTCGCATGCGCGCGTTCCTACGTGATGATCGAGCGAAATTGTTCAGTCGGGCCCGCCTCCATCGAACAAAGGTGCAGGTGAGCGCACCTTATCGCGAATTCTCTGGAAATCCAAAACTCTTAGCCCAGGAATTCTCCAGGCAAGCCACTCGCGGTACCATTTTTTTTCGCGCACGGGGTTGCCGAGCAGCGAGATGTATTTGAGGTGCCTGAGCTCCTTGAGCGGCTCGAGGTCGCCCAGCTCACAGATGTTGTTGTTCGTCAGGACGAGAGTTTTCAGGTTTGGCGCAGAGAGGTGGATAGAAGGTGAGATGTTCTGTATTCGATTGTTCGCGAGCAGGAGGGTTTCGAGGCGCTTGAGGAGGGGAAGGTTGCCGAGCGTGAGGATGGCGTTGTCAGTGAAATCAATGGCATCATGTTGATCCTAGGCTTCATCTTGAGCGACGAAAACGTGGAGAAGAGGACGGGGACGCGCACCTTGGTAACTCCAAGATTTTCGATTGCGGGTATTTTGTAGCCTATCGAAGTTGGTTGAGCTGGACAAGGGAGAGTGCGCCGGGTATGCTAACCTCTGAGATCAAGCTGGCGCTGCTTGACGGCGTTGAGGTGGGACGAGGCCTGTGCGAGGAGCTCTGGGGTGAGCTTCATCGTCTTGCAGGGCAGAGCTTGAGATGCGCCGCAGACTCGTGCACGCCCTCAATTGGGAAAAGTTCAGACTCAGATCAACGCGCCTCAATTCGACACATTCGCTTCTCGTAACACAACCCGCCTCTTGACCAACAACCACGATGCGTCCGTTGCACCAGCGCTTCACCCTGTGCGTTCTCTCGGCTACCGCGTTGAAATAGGCTCTGACGACACCCGACAGCTTCTCTGAACGCAATGACACGTACATATTCGTGCCAGAGGGCGAGGGTCAGTCGCTGACTGTACATCGTTCCAGTGGCGACATTGTATTAAATCGTGCGCTTTCGCCTGACTGCCTCATGGAATAAATGCTGAAATTTTTTTTCAGCACCTAAACACACCATTCCTTACGCTCGACAACGGTCGGACAAAATTATCTATGGGATCCTCGGACTAATATCCTTAACTCTAAGTGTGTCTTGTCGTCTTGCTCGTCGTCGGTTGACTTACGGGTTCTTCAGCGGACTACATAATTGTAATAACTGGAAGGACCCTCCAAGGCCGTCTCATGGGTCATGACATATACCGAGCTACAGAGTTCGACATTCTCCCCCTCGCTCCGATATCCGCGTTCGTCCCCCCGCATGCTGTCGAATCCCACCTGTTGGCCCTGGTTCGCTCGCATTTACAAGGAGGTAATTTCTTGTTCTCTTACAACTGGGATGTGACCCGCCGCCTGCAAGCGCAATGGGATTCTCGGGAGACAGATGGTGGAAAGGCACTTTGGGAAGTGGTACGTCCAATTATGCTGATTCGGGCGGGTATACAAGAAATCCGAATATTGAACCTCCCCCAGGTCGACGATCGGTTCTTCTGGAACAGGTTCCTGCAAGCCAAATTTATTGATGCTGCCACTGCATCCGGCAACCCGGCAGTAAGTGCAATTTTATCGGCCATGGAATATCACCTCTCTAATGTGCCTCTCTAAGTTTGGGTCGTATATCCTGCCAATCATGTACGGAAGTGCGTATCCAAGAATCTGACACCGAACGCGTTTTAATCGCACTATCACTTCGTTGCAGCCTTCGAAGTTCGCCCGACCTTCCTCCATGGACGTCACATGCAGCTGGCCCTCATCAGTCGTCGTTCACGGTACCGTGCTGGGACGCGCTATTTCCGTCGTGGGGTTGATCACGAAGGGAATGTTGCCAACTTCAACGAGACTGAACAGTTGTTGCTCGTTGAGGGACAGACAACACCAGGGTCTGTGCGTCCGACGGAAGACAACTTCGCCGTGAAGCTCAGCTTTGTTCAAATACGTGGAAGCGTGCCTCTATTCTGGTCCGAAGTCAACACTTTGAGGTACAAGCCCGATTTGCAGATTATGGATGTTCCAGAGACGGTGAGTAAAGCGCCTAAAACATTTCTTTGCATCCACTGACCCTTTTAATTTTGTATTGCAGACCACCGCAATGGAGAGGCATCTACTCACGCAAACCAAGACGTACGGTCCTCAGTCCCTCGTTAACCTCATCAACCACAAGGGCCACGAGAAACCAGTGAAAGACGCGTACGAACGGTATATTGCAGAGCTTGATCTTGCGGACGTCAAGTATGAGTACTTCGACTTCCATGGAGAGTGCAGGAAGATGCGTTGGGATCGCATCAGCGTCCTCATCGACAGGATGAAGGACGACCTAGAACAATACGGGTTCGACATTCGTTTTCACCCCATTTTATGCCGCTTATCGGGACATGTAGATATTTCCAAGTCAGTGCCGACGAGCCAGCTCCTAGAAAAGTGCAAAAGGGCATTGTTCGAACGAACTGTATGGACAACTTGGATCGAACAAACGTCGTCCAGGCGGCGCTCGCGAAATATACCCTCAACCTGCAATTGAGAGAGCTCGGTATTTTGAATGCCACCGACGGCGTTGATGATTTCGAGGCGTTCAGCAAGGAGTTCCGAGAGAGTGAGGTTTTCCTGTTCTCCAAGTCCTTTATTTTCTCACCGTTGAATTTATTTTGCAGTGTGGGCCGACCACGCTGACGCCATTGCTCGGGCTTATGGCGGATCTGGTGCTCTGAAATCCGACTTTACGCGAACCAACAAGCGAACACGGAAGGGTGCCCTCGAAGACGGGTACAAGTCGGTTATGAGATACCTCAAGAACAATTTCTTCGATGGTGCAAGACAGGTATGTTGCCCTCTTGCTAGTTCTTTGGAGGCAATGTCTCTGACAATGTACAGGATGGCTTCGACTTGATTACAGGAAACTGGGTCCCAAGAAAGAACCCCTCAGCAGCTTTGTTCTTGATTGGTGACCCTCGTCCTCTGATCACTCGCTCTGTAAGTGCACCTGTCTTCATCTATTTTTTTTTCTGACCTATGATCATAGATGCCCGCCGTTGCATCCTTCTCTCTCTTTATGATTTGCGCCGGCCTGACCCTTCCTCGAACCTCAGGTGTGTACTGTAAACAATTCAAGTATGCAGTAGCTAATATTATATGACCAGATTATTCGCTCTTCTATTACTTCCTGCTGTGGTTCACGCTCTTTTCCATCTCAATGGTGTTCATCATCATTCACGGTATTGACTATGTTGCGTGGCCCCGCCTCAATCCACCCACAGAGATCATCTACTATAACGGCCCTGGATATCGTTCGGGCCACAATGGTAAGGGTCTGAATGGAAAAGAAGAACCTAGCTGGAAGAAGAAGAAATGGTTGACGAGTGGCAGCCGGCGTACAAAGTCTGGTGTGGAAGAGGTTGAGCTTGGAACATTGAAGAAAAGGGTCGACTGAAGACGCTCTCAGTTATCTCTTACTCTACTGTTTTTCTTTTCGGAAGTATTTATGTTTTGTATGTCCCCTCCGTCAATATAGGCTCAGGCTGTATGTTTTCGGCGCTTCGCTGGACGATTACGACCAACACTGAGTAAGTAGCATAGCCAGGAAGGATTGTGGCATCACACCATCAGACGTATCGCGGAGTTGCAATTGTGGGCAAAATTTTTGGCGTGTTTCCAGATCAAGGCTGCACACCTTTCTACCTTACCTTTCTCCACGACTGTATTTCCCTTGTACGATTACCTCCAACACACTTTGTAATGGCGAAAGGTACCAAAAGAGGCTCCCCCGGCGCCGAGGCCGAGAAAAGCCCACTGTCCAACGTCGAACTCAGCGATGAGGACGCCAAAAAGCTGCAACAGATCCAACGCGATCTTGCGCGTGCTGAGCTCGTTCTTGGTCAGTGGCTCGACCTGGTGGAGGCCCTTCGAGACTACTAACGGCTCTGGGATGTATAGAACGCCAGGCTCAAGCTACGCTGCGCCCTGTATACGAAAAGCGCCGCGAAATCACGAAAACCATTCCTAATTTCTGGCCGGTGGCACTCATGAACCACAGCCTCGTCGCGTACCATGCCCAACACAACGCTGACCAGACGGCGCTGAGCTACCTGGAGGATATCTGGGTCGAGAAGGACCCCAAAGAGCACAGATGCTTCACCATTGAATTCGTGAGGGCTGCTCTATCGACCCATCTGTGTCGGTGCTAATACCCTTTGTTGTTTCGTAGCACTTCAAGGAGAACCAGTTCTTCAACGACAAGGTCCTCAAGAAGGAGTACAAATATGTCCCGCCACCTGCTGCCGAAAACGAGAAGGCGGATGAGAATGGCATCACAGAGTCGATGCTCGACTTTTCCTGGGACCGTGATGTGAAAATCTCGGTAAGATAGTGGTCTATATTGCACGAGGACTAGCGCGTGCTGATGATGGTTCATGTACGCCAGACCATCAAAGTTGACTGGAAAGACGCCGAGAAGGCTTTAACCAAAGTCTACCCTCGCGAATCTGGCGAGGACGAGGACGACATCGCCGACCCCGGCAGTTTCTTCAACTTTTTCGAGAAAGAGGCAGACCCGTCTGAGGTGAGCTATCCTTGTCTGTTGTGCTCCGGATGGAAGCGGCGAACTGATGGTGCGTTGCTGCAGGTTGGAGTGGTGATCGCCAACGAGGTGTTCCCCGAGGCGATCGAGTACTTCTTGGGCAATGTGGAGGGCGACGACGACATTACAGACTCTGAAGAGGAGGAAGATGAAGAAGACGAGGCTGAGATCGACCTTGAGAAGCCGCGTACCAAGAAACGCAAGGTTTAGACGGCGTGCTAGCGTCCCGTATTTTTATATTTTCCATGCTGTCCATTTGCTCTGTATCTGGTTTCTTGAATGGATGATCTGTTTGACGATGCGGCCACAGACCGCCGGGATGGGTGAGCTGTTCTGGCGTGCTAATAATAGGCCTGGGGCCTTGCTATTCAAGTCGACTCCCACATCCGTCTGCGTCCTCCTTATTCCCCAACCATGAGGTTCTCTTCTCCCTCCCTCGCTCTCGTCGTCGCCCTCCCCGCCCTCGTCGCCGCGCACCATGAGCACATCGTCGGTAGGCACCCTGGCCATCCCATTGAGGCCCGCCAAGCCACTACGCCAAGTCCGTCGTCATCAGGTTCGGTTGTGGGGACAGGCACGACTGCCGCGCCGACTCCTTCGACCACCATCTCCGTCTCTTTAGCGTCTACGAACCCGACCGCTGTGCCTTTGACCGCGATCGTGTCGAATCAACCGAGCTCTGCGACGAAGCCGTTGGACTCGACAGCAGTGCCAGGGAGCACCCCCACCTTCATTTCCGGCGCACCGCCGCTGCCTAATCGTGAGTTTGCTCTCCCTTCTCTCCTCGCCGACACCGTTCTGTGCAGCTGCACGGGAGGGACTGAGCTTTTGACGCGTACATCGCGTTGGCAACCGCAATTTTACTGAATTTACTTCATTTCTAGCCGCGACGTTAGCCCCTGCATCCTACCCCACTCTCGATCGTCTTCCGCCCATCGATTCGCCAGAGGTCCAGGAATGGATCCAAGAGGTGAAGAACACTGGTATTGTCATCCCCGACCTTGAACCAACTGTTGCTGGTCAGTGCTCCAAAATTCTATTCTTGTCTGATTTTGCTAAATAAAAAAAACGTGTCACGGCCTTCAGGAGGATGTCCCGCCAATGCAGCGTTCGCAGCTGACCAGTCGCGTTGCTGGTGGACTTGCGGAGGATGTGTCCGCGATACTGATATTACGGACTGCCCGACTGCTATGGACTGGGGTTTGACCTACGATGACGGCCCGTCGTTCTACACGTCCAATTTGCTCAGCTACTTGGACGAACAGAACCTCAAGTCGACCTTCTTCGTCGTCGGTTCTCGTGTCATCTCGTTCCCAGCTATCCTCCAAACGCAGTACATGGGACAGCATCAGATTGCCGTGCATACTTGGAGTCATCCCTCTTTGACCACTTTAACTAACGAGGAGATCATTGCTGAGCTCGGATGGTCGAGGAAGGTTATCAAGGACGTTCTTGGTGTGACCCCGAACATGATGCGACCACCCTATGGCGACATCGAGTGCGTTCGATTTACGTCTCTTGAGCGTTCGCATTCTAACACCATTCAACCAGCGACCGGGTTCGGGCCATTTCCCTTGCCATGGGCCTTATTCCCGTGATGTGGACGCGCATCAGCCCTCTCGCTACCTTTGATACCGATGGTTGGTCGGACGATTTAAAAAATCTCCCCACGCTGACGCAGATTCCAAAAAATTAGATTTCAACATCCATGGCGGGTCTACGACTGTCGAACAAGTTCTTCTGAACTGGAAGAACATCTTGGGCAATGTTTCGACCTTGGACCATGGATTCATCGTTCTGGAGCATGATCTCTTCGAGCAAACTGTCGAAGTAGCCACCGGCTACATCCTTCCTGATGCTCTTGCGCACAACCCGCCTTTCAAGATCCAGCCCGTCGTTTCATGCCTGAACAAGGGACTGTCAGAAGCGTACATCGAGACCAACAATAATTCGACCAATCCACCAGCTCTTGCTGCTGCTATCTCTGGTGAGACTTCTAGTCATCCCATAAAGTGAGCTTAGTTGTTGACATGTAAATTCAGCCGGAGTCGTGACCACGACCTCTGTTTCGCCCAGTTCCACTGGTTCGGGTGGAACTGGCAACGCTGGCACCGGCGGCGCTTTGGGACTCGCCTCTCCCTCTCTTGCATTCATGATCTCTTTGGTCGGGCTCGTCGTTGGCGCGTACGCCGTATGACTATAATTACTCTGAATAGGATCTATGCACTTGGGATGGATTCACGACTCGTTCTCCGTACTCTATATGCTCCCTCATAGTGCCTGCAAAAGCGCGCTCTCACGAAGACGCCTCCATAACGTACTCACTGATACCCTCTTGTCACCGGACTGGCACCTAATTGGGCCTTCCTCATACCATATCATCCTTCCGTCATATACGAACCCACCTTCCATTCTTTTATTATTCTCTCTTGACTATGATCTATTTGACATCTTCCCGTTATTTCCTCGTCGGTGTGCCTCCTTCGAGATGGACTATTTGAATTCAACAAATACATGCACTCCACTTATTATAGACTCTTCTATATCAAACTGCTCGCTGGTCAAGAGGTCTCTATGATATCGGAGTAGTCTAATAAGCATCACAATCGTAACGACTGCTAGTGCAAATGAAAACACCATTCCTCTAAGCATTTATGTCGAGGTGTTCATGCTGGATTCTTCAGGTGGATCCAAAGACAACATCAACACCGATATCGATTCAATCATCAATGTAGTCCCGTGAAGGATGCATTTTGCTTGGGGATCTACTTATTTATCTATCCAGATTGTTACTTGCAGTAATATACAGTGGTCTAGCATTGGCACCGATGTCACAGGCAGGTAATTCAACAGAGTGTAGTACGAGAACTTCGACCTATCTACCATTATATTTGAGCAGCATGCAGCATGCTCCAGGCCGGCAAGAACGAGAAGGAAAGTTGTCCGCAATCAGGTAAGCTACGGTAATGTGAAGAAGGAATGAAGGTAGAAGGAAAAATCGAAAGTTCTTTAAAACTGCTTACGTGGGTGCCAAAAAACTTCTATGTGCGGGTATGAAGTATAGGGTAACAACAAAAAGGCAAGGTTATAAGCAACGGTAAAATCCCAAAGGACAAAAAAAAGAAGAAAACATAAGAAGGAATAAAGTATGACAACGGGAAAGGGCAAAACAACATATAAAGTACCGTGATACCGCCAGTCGGAGAGAGAAAGCACATGTCTATGGTATGTCTAGGTTGTGAGTAACATTAGGAGTATCTTGAGGGCCAAGATATGAATTACAGCGAAAGCGAGAATGGAGAGCAGAGGGCAGGAGGAGAGCGTTGTAGTGGGGTGGGAAGGTGTGTGAAAGGTGCATATCATCAATGACTTTACCATTCAGTCGCCATGCGTTCCTCGTCAGTCAGTTCAAGCCACTGGTTATTCTTCACGTCGCGTGCATGGGCACGCTCACGCATGCTAACAGCCAGCATGGGTTCTAAGAAAGAACAAAGCGATGCCGAGTCGGCCTCTGAGAAAAGATATTTCTCGATCATGACGCGCTTGAGGGGCCAGGGCTTCAGTGTTCGAATGTACCGTAGAGCGCCTGTCAACAGATCATCCTGTGAGCTTGGATAACAATAACAACCTCAAGAATAGAACGCACCTGTGTGGTCAAACAACTCGCGGCTGTATTTACCACCCATCTTCACCTCGAGAGGGAAGTCGCCCAACAGCTCGATAATTTGAGCCATATGATCATCATCCTTGGTGAACAGCTCTCCTTGTCCTTGGGGATCAAAGAGATACTCGGCCGTCAACAGCTCAAACACCTAAAAATTGAATGAGCCAGTGTTCACTTCCTGTTCATAGAACAAAGCGTCCAGACTTACCACACAAGCCACACTCCAGATGTCAGCCCTCGTATCCCAGTCACGACGACCCAGAATAGCTTCAGGAGCACGATACTGACGCGTCTGTATATCCTCCGTGTAATGCTTCTTCGAGGGTGTCGCATTCCCCAGATCGGCGATTTTGATGGAGATTGGAGGCAGCAAGGGCCTTTCCTCAGCGGGCGTTCTCAGATGAGGAAGCATGCGGGGATGAGCAGGCTGAGGTACAGCTTCCGGTACATCTCCATGACCATTAGTGGCGTTCGAAGAGGGGGGAATAAGGGACATAATCGACGGTGACTCGACAGGGGTGGGCGGAGGAGCGGAGGGTGTGGATATAGCAGGCGTAGGTGTGACGGAGGTAGGTGACGTTGTTGAAATCGATGGCTGCTGGGCCACCCGTGATGCCCGCGACTTGGTCTTGGTACGTGTCGTGGAGTGCTTATGCAACGGATCAGAACAATTACAAGGATTATGCAAATGCATGTGGGCAGATAGTTGCGAAACCTGTTGGGGAGGTGATATACGAACACTAGTCCGTTTGGGCGAGGTAGTAGGAACGGGGCGAGGGGCAGTTCGGGTGAGGAGGGAGGTGTGGGTGCTATGCGAGTTGGACGACGGCTTGAGATGTGTGTCTCTAGAATCAGAGCCTGAAGGTGAAGGTTCGCCGGAAAATAGATGTGATGTATCGTGAATCAGCTTGCTGACACCGTTGATGAGGGACGTCGATTTCTTCGCGATTGGGAGGGGTGTTCCAGTCGGCGAAGGTCTTACAATCGTCGTAGCTGTAGACGAGCTTTCGGAAGCCGAGTTGCTCTTAACGTCGACCGTGATAACCTTCGAGAAATTGTCTTCGTGTCCGTCAGCGCTGACAACAGCAGAGACAAGGACGGCAGGAGCAGGAGGCGCGGTTCCAGGGTCTTTCCAGAAGCTAGCATTAGACAAACCTGAATGTGACCTTGTATGGCCATGTCCGTTTGACCGTTGCTTGCTCGTCTTGGTTAGACTGGCAGTTGACTTCTGGGATGCAAAGGAACTAGAGACTTTGTCCATCCACGACCCCGGAGTAGCGTCGGCCTTCCAAGAGGTCGAGATAGCACTGCTTAATTCTGCTTCCAGATCCAGCTTGGGCCTGGTTTTCTTCGGGGCTATAAGAAGAGCATCCCTTTCGTCGTCCTCTGTACTTTTGGCGTTGGGAGGTGACGCCTTCGGTCTTGTCCTAAGCTCGGTCTCAAAGTTACCTGTACCCATGAAACCCATGACCACATTGCCAATGGAATGAGAAAGGGAAGTCGGAGGCGTGCTGACGAGACTACTCGAACCGGCCGTCGTCGACGCTAAGGCAGAGGAAATAGAAGACGATGACGAAGAAGTTGATGGAGAATTAATAACGCGCGTCGGAACAGCTGTGATGCCTTTGGCAGCGAACATCTGGGCAGTCTTCTGGAAGGTGGGATCGTTACGGGGCGCAGAGCTTGACAGGCCGCTGGGCACTTTGGGTGCACTGGAGCTGAAGCTCGCAGTCTGGCTCCCAGGATAGCCATTCTTCGTCATGTGCATCTGTGCGATGTAGCTGCTGTTCTGGCTGACACTCCCACTCCCACTGCTATCAAACCGGCCGTGCATGGTTGCATTCTCGAAGGCACTTCTTGTGGAGCTTCTGCTTGGGCTAGATAAAGGTTGCGAATCGAATATTTGAACTTGCTTTCGCGTCCGTTGTTGGTTTGGTATCGAAACTCCGGCTCGGGATTTGGTAGGAAGAGGCACGCCCACTCGACGTGAAGTTGGTGAAGGCGATTGAGAGAGTTCGTTGTAGATGTGTGTCTCAATATCGGGAATGGAAATTACTATAAGGAGATCAGTTCAAGTTCATCCAGCAATTGCAACGATAAGGATAAGAACCAAAATCACGCTAGCCAAAGAGGTCATCGAACAAAGGCGACGATGACGGGATGACGAAAGGTGGGCGAAGGGTCGACAGGAGTTGATGACGGCGAGAGTTAAAAGTAAAGAGGACTCACAGATATTCTCTGGCTTGATGTCGGTGTGGACAAGGTCGCATTCGTCGTGGAGATACTCGAGCCCAAGCAGGATTTGCTTAGCTATGACCTTCACGAGCGAGCGAGGTACCCCCTTCTTCTTGTTTCTCTCTATGAGGGCCAACAGGTTCTCGCCCAATGGCTCAAAGACGATGCATACATGAGAGGATTCAAGACTTTGATGTGAGAAAGAGTCGAGGAACGATACAATGTGCTCTCTGCCTGGGTGCGCTGGTGAAAATGAAGACACTCGAGACAAGAGTTTGATTTCGTCTCGGGCTGTCTCAGCGTATCGTCCCGCGGACTTGACGACTTTCAGTGCAGAATGGCGTTGTATGCTGACGAGCGAGGGTCATGTTAAGCATAGCCAGTAAGGAACGAAGGTATGTTGACTGACTGCGTGTCCTTCACAAGCCAGACGGTTGAAAAATGGCCCCATCTAGGGTATGATGACCACAATTGCGCAAGATGAGCAACGGCATGGTTTGGAGAGAGTATAAAGTGCGCACCCTAGTTTCCGGACAACCCTATAACGATTGTCCTTGAAGCAGTCGCCGACCTTGACGGGGAGATAACCACCGGCGTTGTAATCTGCGGGACTCTCCTCGTCCTTGCACGAGGGTTCGTCGACAGGGAGAATCTTGGGACCTGTTGAGGTTACGACATATTGATACTTGGCGCATGGCTGCTTCGGGGCCATCTACGGACGGCGCGCAGGAGGAGGGGGCCCGGGGGAGATGGAGGTGGAGATGAGGAAGGGAGAGGACGGAGGATGAGTGGACAATTCCCCGGTCGTGATTGGATGTGACACACGTCACTCGAGGCCGCCGACTTGCTCTTGTCTCCTCCCACCTCGTTTGAGCCCGCTGTCGATGTCGGTTGAGCTCACTGCTCGCCGTGACGCCTGCGACTGCTATATATCCGCCAGCGCTGTGAGAGCTTCTCTGTTATGTAAAATCTCGGTCACCCGCTGTTCGCCCTGTCCCTGCAACGCTGCACGCTGCACGCCTTCCGGACCGTCAGATATATTCACGCGACCCTCCTTCCCGCCGGAACTCCTGGTCAGCTGAGCCTGCGATTTTTCAAATTTTGCCAGGAAATTAAGTTTCTGCGACAAAGGACCATTGGACGCTTCACAGGAACGCCAGACTTTAACATTGAACGTCAACAGATATTCTTCACCGCCACCCGAGGCGTTGGCCGCTTCAGATGCCACTGCGAAATGGTTCCTCGCTTTGGAAAGATCGCATTTTGTGCTGGTCGTCTGGTTAGCTGTTGGACAGATACGACAGCAATGACAAAACGTCACTTATCTCGACGAACGTTTTACGACATTTTCGCCGCCAGCATGGTGCGAGAAGGATCCGGTAAGCATGATGGAATACCGGTCCGACTACACCGCCCAGAGGCAAGGTTGGGTGGATGTTCTTTGTGTCGCAACACTGGATAAGTCTCTGGCCGTTTCCCGCCATGGCTCCTTTCCTACACGTTCACTTCTTGCGGGACTGGCTTTCATGCTTTCAATTATCGTTCTAGAGGGTTCTGAGAACATACAGTCATCCACCGGCCAATGAGACACCACCGGCTAATGATACACCTCGGAACACCATGAAGGATTCAACTGTTTGCTTTGAAAAAATAACCCCATTCTCTATAAGTCTTTAATACATTGTGTATAAAATTTTGTGGGTTCTGGTGAAGTCAATGCCCGGTAATAAAATCACCAAAATATTCATTTTGGTTGATTTTGTCACACCAGTCACTGGTACAGCATCTCTGGCTGTTTCTGCTCACGTTTGGTTGATTTTATGGCATACAACTGGTATAAATTTATTTTAATGGCTCTATTACACTGATTCCAAGTGGTTTTATGAGAATCCATGGGCTGGTTGAGTTCTGGGATCAAATTTAAATTTCAGTGTATCAAATGATGGTGGATGACTGTACAACAAACCTCACTCTTGACAACTCAAGGTTTCCCAAGCTGTCGCTTTGGAAGAATGACTCGTCCTTCGCGAAGATAATATCGCCTAGTCTTGACACTAGCTTATCGGACTGTGTACTTCTTACTGGACGGACCATGTTATTCGACAGTCCTAGTCATGATACCATTGAACTGCAAGAAGCCTTTCTAACGGAAGCATCTGCCGAGCCCAACTCGACGATTTCTCAGATAGCGCAGCATCGTACTCATTATTGGCTCGCCTGCTGTGATCCCATAAGCTCACTTGTTACTCCGATATTGTGCATAATAGTGAAGGTACTGTACGCGTACTGTCCTTTCAAGCGCGTACATGCGGACGGGACATTGTTGCTTATGAATGAAAGTGTCGTTATAGTCTTGGATGACTACCGACAATAGAAAATAAATCGACGCCGTCGGACAATCACTTCAATCTGCAGGGGATTCTCCCCTTACAAGTTCATGATTAGGACAAATTTGATTCAGGAAATTGAGTGTGTCCATTATCTAATCACCGCGAGCATCCTGTTGATTGCTTGATGCTTCTGTTCCCTGAATCCTCGAATCCTCCCAAGTACATCCACTTGCTTGAAATCTTTGTGCCTCCACGAAGTCGGGTGATACTTCTGGTGAGTTAATGGCTGTTATCTATTGCGACACCCATCTGACTACCTGTTCGTAAGATGGTCTGTCACTCAAACTTCAGCGACAAATGGGCTTGCAGATCCGTGGGACCGCATTCTCGCTTAACATATATGTAAGTGTAACATTCGGGCCAGGATCACGGTAAGGTTGAGATGGCAGTGATGGATTCCATAAACTGGGTGGGACGGTATGTTTTCGTCGAGCTTCCTTGAGTCATGCAGGCAGGGGAGGGTACAGTCATCCACCATCATTTGATACACTGAAATTTAAATTTGATCCCAGAACTCAACCAGCCCATGGATTCTCATAAAACCACTTGGAATCAGTGTAATAGAGCCATTAAAATAAATTTATACCAGTTGTATGCCATAAAATCAACCAAACGTGAGCAGAAACAGCCAGAGATGCTGTACCAGTGACTGGTGTGACAAAATCAACCAAAATGAATATTTTGGTGATTTTATTACCGGGCATTGACTTCACCAGAACCCACAAAATTTTATACACAATGTATTAAAGACTTATAGAGAATGGGGTTATTTTTTCAAAGCAAACAGTTGAATCCTTCATGGTGTTCCGAGGTGTATCATTAGCCGGTGGTGTCTCATTGGCCGGTGGATGACTGTATATCATGCGAGAACTAATGGCGCTTTCCTTTGCAGGCTTCTCAGGTCGCAGAGGCGCCCGGGACGACATCCAATGGTGCAGAGTCTAGAATTATGTATGCCAAGAGAATGTCTGGACCTGCAATAAAGCCGCCAAGATCTTGGCACAGCATCGCGGTTAGGTTACTCTCTTCCGTACAAATTGGAAGTCCACTGGGAAACGTTCCCCAATCGCGCTCCCTCGCTGAAACCATACGATCACTTTTGTTTTCAGTCTAAAACATCTAGCTCAGTCTCCAACAAAACCAGGTCTCCCTGAAGGCAGCCCTCGAAGACCGAATAGCCTTCGAGGCTGGCCCTCTTATCGCTCCAGACAGGCATCATACATCCTTTGACTTTCGCAACTCCACCAGACTCGCCGCGAGGCGTGCGTGTAACCTCAAGGTTTCGTCACCCGGCATCCTTTTGCTTCTCCATTGATATATTGGGCCCCAATTTCGCTGAACCGTCAGCGCAATTGTCGGGATTCGCGCATCACTAAGTCATCCTGGTCATAACTAAATCAACCCCGGTCACATCGTGGACATACCGACCGGCCACCCCTGCCTCCCGAGCATACTTAATAATACACCAAGGACCGCCGCGATGACCATTGACGCCCACCCACCTACCAAGACCACCCATCTTGCGGCAAGTGCCCAAGACACCATGAGCTCAGCCAAGAAGTTCATTGGTGCTGTGGAGGATGAATGGCAACTTTATAGGTGCGTTGACCTTCGTGTTTGCTCCGTTTTCGTCGCGCTCATTGCTCGTAGCGACCGCGCCGACGATTACACTATTGGTGCCCCCGTTGGCTTTGGCGCATCGTCCATAGTCTACGCCGCGACTTATCGACCTCCCGAATCACGTTCGAAGGGAATTCCATGCGCACTGAAAGTCCTTGATCTCGACAAGCTACCGCCAAGGTCGTTGCAACTTCTACAGAGAGAGACGACACTCATGTCGCTCTCGAAGCATCCCAACGTGCTCCGTGTGCGAGGCTCCTGGATGGACGGCCACAAACTTTACATTGCCCTACGGCTCATGAACAAAGGAAGCGCCGCCGATGTCATGCGTTATGGATGGCCCGGTGGGATGGAAGAGGATGTGGTGCGGTGTATCCTCAGACAAGCACTGAAGGGGCTCAAGTGCGTCATTTCCGTTCTCCGAATATCCAGCGTCCCTGCTTATGTGCACCTTTCTATTGTTAACGTAGCTACCTGCACATTAACGGATTCATCCACCGGGATATCAAAGCTGCCAATCTGCTCATCGACGACGACGGCACCGTCCTCCTAGGGGATTTAGGAGTAGCCGCTGACCTCACTGAAGACACCTCACATATCGGTTCCTCGTCTCACTCCAGCAAGTTCAACATCACTTCTACACATGCAACGTCGCAACCTAGGTCGTCGTCAGCTTCTACGCATAGTGGAGGCAAACGTGGCGTTGCATTCGATGATTCAGTCCCAGGGGTTTCACGGCCCCGCATAGGAAAGCGGAAGTCGTTTGTCGGCACGGTATGTCTGTTCCGTTCCTTCCTGGCTTCATGTGAAAGTTGATTAGACGCCCCTGGAACCCAGCCCTGTTGGATGGCTCCTGAGCTTATTCAAGGCAAACAGTATGATTCCGCGGCCGATATCTGGAGTTTTGGAATCACGGCTCTGGAGCTCACTCAAGGACGTCCTCCGAGGTCCAGAGAATCTCCGCAGAGAGTGTTGCTGAAAACGTCAGTTTCAGACCCCCTTGCCCAAGTTGCCAGACTAATTTAGGCTCATCCTCAGAATCCAAGAAGCTCCTCCGACATTGGAGCGTGAGGGCGGGACATACAAGTACTCTCGGGCCTTCAAGGAAGTAATAGACAGTTGTTTGGTGAAAGACCCTACGCAAAGGTCCGTTGATTATCTTCTAAATTAGCGTGACACAACCTAATGAAAGCGTAGACCAACTGCTCAACAACTCCTACAAACACCTTTCTTCAAGTCCGCGAAGAGCAAATCCTATTTGATCAACACGATATTAAGTTCGGTCGTGACACTTTCGCATTTTGCACGGCGACTAACTCTCCTCATTTTAATTTAATAGAAGATCTTCCTCCCCTGACTCAACGCCAGGAGCGCCGAGTCGTCTCACACCCCACATCTCCGGGCTCGATCGATTCATGGGACTTTGCAACCACTATCCATTCTCCTACCACGAGCGTGTACAGGAGACGGGCATTGGAAGACCTTGTTGCTGCAGAAGATGAAGAGCTGCGAGCTGCAGGCCTGTTGATGGACGAAGGTCGCTCGTCAACACCAGGCCTTCATGGAAGGAGTATATCATGGGCAAACGGGGCGGAGGAGCCTATTCATGAAGAAGCAGAGCAAGAGCCGCGACCATCATCTCCAAGCACGAGCGAATCGAGCATGCTGAGCTCAAGCCTGGATGGTAGTCCTTCGTCTTTGCCTACCTCCGCACCATCTTCGTACACAGATGGCTCGCCTTTCGCTTCAAGAGTGCAATCTGGCAATTCGTCTCCCAAGCTGGAGAAGCCTCCTCTTTCTCCCATAGTTGAGTCCCGGGGCCAGCCCGCATCCACCCACGACAGAACCGCTCTACCTGAAGTTGTCCATGTCTCACCCGTTGTTCCATGCGTTTCTGCTCCGCAACCCCCGCCCACCGTCGAGAAGCCACCTTCACCTGAACTTCCAACCATTCCGCGTAGCTTTAACCCTTCGCAGTTCAGTAAGCCGAACCGAAAAGCGACCGCTCCTGAACCTGCGCCCACTCCGAGCACAAATTCCTGTAGCGCGAGGTCATCTTCTCCTGGATTGTGGAAAAAGATCAAGACTAACGTCAAGCGACCTACTTCTCGTAGTGGTCTGTCGGATAACGAGGTCGAAGGCTCTCCTCGAAAGGATAAAGAGAAAAATCGCATGAGCATGTTCTCGAGTGCGAGCAAGGGTCTTCTATCTCGCAGTTCTAGCAAGAATCTTGCTCAGAGTATGTTTTATTTCTAAACCCTTCTATCAATAATGACTCATGACTGACCTTTAGGGTCGAAAGATGGCAAATGATTCGCATGGCAGCCGTGTTCTCCATGAACAATCTATATAAACTATCTCTTGCTAATATTTACGGGTTGCGCTCATTTATCTATTGACCCTCCATCCTCCTGTATCATACATTGTACATGGTATCTGCTTGTACGGTGTCATCGCTGTACCATGTATCGCTAACATTTGACATTGCTTCATCATACCCAATCTAGTCCTACTCATGCTTCTTTGTGTCAGATGTCTGCATTGTGAAAAGGATGCGAGAGTGCAGATGCCATTGTTCGAGCAATGAAAGTGTGTACAGACAGCAGATGACAAGAAGAAGAGGAAACAGTTCAGTGGAAGCGGTCCCAATCACCAGGAGCACCCTGCCTCCCCATCCGTCGACGTGGGCCTCCTCGCTCCTCTTTACCAGCCGTCATCAAAATGTGCTTGTCTACGAGATCGTTCAAGATGTTGCTTGATTTTGTAAGGGACGACAGGTAGGCGGTTAGTTGAACGTCTTCGTATTCCTGCGGCTGACAGTTAGTTGGGAGTCTTGCAATCCGGCATAAAAATGTACAGTGTCAAACTCTTCTCTGAAGTACTTGTTCTCCGATGCAGGCAAAGATGCAGCCAGAGCGGCCAGAGAACGAAGTATCGCATGATCGGGACGAGCTTGACCTGAGAGCCATTCGGTTAGCTTCGCGACGACGAAAGCAAGTTAAGTACCAACCTGCAATGACGTCGGTGACATATTTGACGAGAACCAAAATACGCTCGTGCAACATTTTCACTGCAGATCTTTGCGTCTGCAGATGGGACTCCACTGCGAGAGGGTGAACTTGAATTCACTCTTCGCGAAAAATGAAATCCATACGACTCGTGCCACTGCCACCTCCTCTTGCTGTCCAGTCCACAGCGATACGTTCTGCCTCCCCAGTCTCTACATTATATGGCACCTCGATGTACACTGATCGCGATTTTCGGTCCCTGAGTTCAATGGTTGGCTCGTACGCCTTGAACGGGAGAGTTTGTGCGTTGACATCTGCGCTTGATACCAAAGCAAGCGTCGGTGTGAGCATGAGAAGGAGAGGGGTGGAGCAGTATCCCGTAAACTGCAGATTGGTTAATTAAGGAGCTGGGCGATGTCGACGAAAAGCGGACAGACTTGTTCGTGGAGCGCGATATGACGCGCTGTGGGTCGAGGCGCGACAGTATACCATCCAATAAACTCTAGGGATGGGAAAACTTGCTTGTCTGTGAAGAAAGGAAAGGGTCATTCCTGGCAGCCTTTCTCTAAGAGAAAGACAAAGGGACGCACATTGATCACGTCGAGAAACAAGAAATTCATGATCTACCAGGTCGTTACTATCGTCAACTATCGCGAGTTCAAACGTGTTCACGATCTCCACTTCACGCCCGTTCTGGGTTCCTAGGAGTGCACCAAGAACTGGATGGCATACTTCAGAAGTGATAGGTGAGCGAGGCTTGCAACACATACCAAAAGGTTCTGGTTTATTCCTTTGCAGCTTCAACCGCGTCAAATGCTCTGATACATTCAAGATCGGCAGGGGATGACTGATAAGTACGGCGAGGTCGTCAGGGGACTAACTCCTACAGAAAAAAGATTGCGTACAGCGAGAGTGAGAGACCAGATTGTGTGGTCGATGGCAAGACCACGGAGACTTCATCGGTGTCCATCGCGCTCATGATGCCTGGGTAAAAAGGACACTAGTTATGAAGAAGGAAATGAGGCAACGGAAGTCGTGCTTTGTCTACTTCCGCAAGGGTTAATGAGTTTACATCACCCACGTGACGTCGGACGTTGAGAAGAGCAAAATGATTTCCCGCTAGCCGATTTGAACGACTGACCTCGTCATTACTAATACTAGTGACGCGCTCTACCAACTGAGCTAAGAGGGAGATAATAGAACAGCGCATTTGCACGCTATATCTCTTACGAATGACTTCTGCTTACATTACATCCGAGTCAAAAGCGTCTACTATATCCACACCACCTTCAGGATGTGTCTTGACGGCCTTTGCCAGGCATCGCAGTCGGTGCACCGTATTGCCAATCGTCAGACTATTCCTTCCTCGCAGAGTTTGAAGGAGGGAAAGCAAATGCTGGGCTTTTTCGGTGCTGGCACTGGTCGCCGATGAATATCTTCGCTCTTTATCCACAGACAGGTGGAGCTTCAAACCTACACGAGCTGAAGCCATTGCTAATATTAGTGTATTAATGAATGGGTCCCCGCCGAAGGATCCTGCACCCCACAGAGGCGAAGCTGCCTCCATCACTCCCTGTTGTCGAAGAGCTGTGAAACCTAGATACAATTTTTGCAAATCTCGCAGGATGCAGCGCAAGTCGAGATCGGGGTAGATTTTGTTGCTTGTATCAAGCTCTGCGGCATCGAGAAAGAGGAAAGTATGATGTTTCGTTATGGTCGCTCCTGTCCTGCGTGCTTCTCTTCCCTGCCCTTGCCAGTGTGTTAAGGGTACTGGCCCATAAACCAACAGCGCAGCATTCGATGGCACGGGAGGATTTACCAGAATGGCACCGAGTAAAAGGAGTGGAGGACAGGCTGCTGTCACCAGCTCCTCTTGTGTGCAAGATGGCCCAAAACCGGGGAACTTGTTTGAAGCAACCAGAGTGCTGGGCGCTGAGGGATGAGGGAAGGGAACGCCGCTGGAAGAGACGGGTTCAATAGTAAGTGTATCGAATAGCTGGATAGTGGAACACTTCATCCAATCGTCGACCTGGGATTCGAGGTTGGTGCCCGAAGCCTGGCTGTAATATTGATAAGTGACGGATGTCGCATCGTGTATGGGAGACTGAGCAAAATATTTGAAAAGTGCTGTAAGATAGCCAGAGACCGCTGTTTCGAGAGCTTGGGGTTCGGAATACCAGCCGGAAAAGCCGCAGCCCCAGTTATTACCCTTGGGCCGGACGAGGGTGTTCAGGATCTGGTGGGCAAGTATGCATTGTATTTGCGCGACAGATAGCTCGCAAATGGGGTGACCTTCGCCGAGATGGCACATAGTATGGGCTGTAAATAGCTTTGGAAGGGCCAAGGCTGCGTCAAGGATAGCATCGAGGGTTGTCTGTGCTAGTGGGGAGGAGGGGTCCGGATATCTTTCCGCAAGGAAATGAGATAGATACTGGGTATTTATATGTCCGTCGAGATGAATCGAGTAAGAGAGATCTTCAATGAGCCTTGGTAGCTGATGTATATTGGGTGGGGGACATTCAGAGCGGAAGACATGAATTGAGGTTTCGATAACATCCCAAACAGGCGGGTTTTCCACATCACACAGGCCAAGGGGGTCGAGGCAGACTTTTGAGAGGTGGGACGGAAGTATATACGCGTCTGCAGGTACTTCCATGATGATGATATAGTCCGAGTTCAAAATTCGAAGTTGGCGAAGTCAGCATTTGACGCGACTGAGCCTGCCCTAAAGCTCGTTATGTTCGCTCCCACCAGTTTCTTGTTTCCTCAACCCGCCCTCGTCCTCATTCACGCTCCTCCTTCCTCATATACACATCCCCACCTACACTATGTCGGGCTTCGACGCAAATCGCGTTTACTCTGTCTCTGTACACGAGCCAGCAGCTGCCACATCCCCCGACTCCCCTTCAGAAACCGAGAAACACCTTGTCGACTTCATTCTGACATTCCGCGTTGGTGGAGAGTTCATCTATCGGTAACTGACGCGTAGAGATGCAAATTTCATGGTTTTGACTTGTCTTTCTGTAGTGACAAGCTTCGCGGAAACATCTTGTTAAAACAACACCTGCTTGAAGTCGACCTCCGCCATGTCAGTTTGTACAACGATGAATTGGCTCATGCCATTCAAGACAGACCCGCAGAAGTTCTTTCTCTGGTGCGTGTCCTAGATCTCTGTGAACTCTAGCTAACTTAGGGTGAAGTTCGAGAACGCAGCCACGAAAGTCGCGCGTAACATTCTGTTCCCTTTGGCCGGCCAGTCAGAGGATCGCACAGAAGCAGCCACAGAGGCCATCCCCAGAGTACAAGTAACAATCAAATCAGGTCTCAACCTCCTCCAAGTCCGCGAACTCACCGCGAATACAATGAACAAACTCGTTCGAATGCCTGGGATCGTCATCTCTGCCTCTGTCCTCTCATCACGATCTACCAAACTGCACTTACAATGCCGGGCGTGTCGTTCAGTCAAGATAATTTATCCTCAAGGTGGTTTAGGTGGTTTAGGAAGTGGGTCAGAAAAGGGTCTACCCCGTGTGTGTGACGCGGAAGACCCAACAGGGCAGAAGGACTGTCCTCTTGATCCATACCTCATCATCCACTCCAAGTCCACGTTCGCCGACCAGCAAGTGCTGAAACTACAAGAAGCGCCCGACATGGTCCCTGTTGGAGAGCTGCCTCGCCACATGCTTCTCAGTGCGGACAGGTATCTGACAGGCAAGGTCGTTCCAGGATCTCGAATTATTGCGTCCGGCATCTACTCGCAGTTCCAATCCTCCAAGAACGTAAGTCTCAAATACAACTTGCAATGCCCCCCTTCTCATCACCTGTATCATAGAAAAACGCCAGTAATGCTGCTCTGCGCCAACCCTACCTCCGCCTCGTGCATATTGAGTTGATGTCCCCTGCTGGGGCTGGAGGATCAAATCCCTTCGGAGCGCAGTTCACCCCTCAGCAAGAGGAAGAATTTGCCGAGATGGCGAGGAGTGAGAACTTCTATGAACGCTTCGCGAAGAGTGTTGCCCCCAGTATCTATGGAAGTCTCGGTATGTTGAACCGCAATCCTAATCAACAAAAAAAATCATCGGCGTTCTAGATATCAAGAAAGCCATCGCATGTCTACTGTTTGGGGGCTCGAAGAAGGTCCTGCCAGATGGTATGCGACTAAGAGGAGACATAAATGTTCTCTTGTTGGGTGATCCTGGTACTGCGAAGAGTCAACTTCTGAAGTTTGTCGAGAAGGTAGGCCCGACTATATTTTTTTGCTCGGAAATCTATACCTTTCTTTTTTCATCGTAGGTGGCGCCAATCGCGGTATACACGTCTGGAAAAGGCTCGAGTGCTGCTGGTCTTACAGCCTCCGTTCAGCGTGATTCTGTCTCGGTATATCCTTCATTCGCCTTCTCATTCCTTCTTTACTCAACTGCGAATTCCGCAGCGCGAATTTTACTTGGAAGGCGGCGCCATGGTCCTAGCCGATGGTGGGGTCGTATGTATCGACGAGTTCGACAAGATGCGTGACGAAGACCGAGTTGCCATTCACGAAGCAATGGAACAACAGACCATCTCAATAGCCAAGGCCGGAATTACCACCGTGCTGAATTCGCGTACGAGTGTACTTGCTGCGGCTAACCCAGTGTTCGGAAGATACGACGAAGGCAAAAGTCCCGGAGAGGTAATATTTCGTCGGTGTTTCCCAAGGATGCAAACTAAAAATATTTCAACAGAACATTGACTTCCAGACAACAATCTTATCTCGATTCGATATGATTTTCATCGTCCGAGATGAACATAACGAAACTCGGGATAAGATGATTGCTAAGCACGTCATGAACATCCACATGAACCGACAAAATTTGAACGGCGATGAGGACGGCAATGCCGTCGGTGAAATCGACTTGGACAAGATGAAAGGGTATATTGCCTATTGCAAAAGGTAAGAAAATGCAACATCAGCTTCGATTTTCTTGCTGAATATACGATGTCGCAGCAAATGTGCGCCACGGTTATCCGCAGAGGCACAAGAAATGCTTAGCAGCCATTTCGTCAGCCTGCGGAAGCAGGTCCAACAAGTCGAGCGGGACAACGACGAGCGCAGCTCGATTCCTATCACCATTCGGTACGTATGTTCAGAAAATCGTATGATCCAAATTCTTGAAACTCAAAAATGACCGCAGTCAACTCGAGGCTATTATCCGTATCTCCGAGTCCCTCGCCAAAATGACTCTTACCCCAGTCGTCCTGAATCACCATGTCGAGGAAGCCATCCGGCTGTTCAAGTTTTCGACGATGGACGCAGTTTCCGCAGGCTCCGCCGACGGACTTTCTAGAGGAGAACTGAATGATGAGATGACTCGGATTGAGCGGGAACTTCGACGACGACTTCCTGTTGGATGGAGTACGAGCTACCAAAGTCTCATCCGTGAATTTGTGACACAGCAAGGATACTCGAGCCATGCTCTCGAGAGGACCCTTTTCATTTTGGAGAAGCGGGAAGTTATCCGATTCTCTGGTCAGGTATGGACCCTTTCAGCACTTCAAGATGACAAGTCCCTTACTGTGCCCTTCACAGAAAAAGGTTGTTCACCGAGTGGGTGTTTGATGGACCCTTGCTGTTTCTTCGATTGCTTTCTGGATTCTTCTTGCTTTCTGTATTCTTTGCGATGTATTCATGGCTGTAATCAATCTTGGAAAGATGGTGACAACTCTAGAAATGGGGTAGTGTGAGATCGAGCGCCCCGGAGTTTGTCATCACCAGAAGAATCATGAATGCATGACATCTGTGATCGACAACTACAACTCTCTTACCGCAATGTCTGACCCCGAAGTTCCCAAATCCACCACAAGTGAGTCTTCTAACGTTTTATTGCTATTCTTCTATACTGACCTGCTCATATATTTTCTTTAGTGGAGGATCACCCCGTCGAGGAGAACTTAGAGGCTCATGTCCAGCTCCTCGAGCTCCGACGGCAGCGATTCCGACTCCGCCGACAGCAGTTCCTCTGTGGAGGTTTCTCCCCACGATGTGCCCAAGCTCGAGTCCTACCTTTACTCTCTGGTCCCAGTGGTCGCGGTCCCAAGCTTACCTACAGGCTACAGGACGTCCAGTGACAAATTCGTCCCTCCCGATGGGCCTGAGGCCTATCGTCGTCTGATGAAGCTTCGTACCGTTCCCGAAAATCACAAACTCGGCGAGGATGGTTTGTGGGATCGCATTCGTGCTGAGGTTCAAGGTGTCCTCGACGCGCGGCAATCTGTGGGCTGTCATTCGTTCCATAGGTCGTCAAACTCCTCGACCAGAGAGGCATTTAGCTCTCGTCCGTCGACCTTGTCCGTTTCACCTGGGTTGAGAAGAACGAAGACGAGGAGGACCAAGAGGACCAGGACGACCAGGACAACGTTAACTACGACGACATCGCACCCATCAAGCCTGTCATGGGTGGGACAGTCTATACTACTCCCGCCACGATCTGGGTTGGCGTAATGCCAGATAAGTACTACCACTGGCGAGCAGGCCTACGATTTTTCTATGGATATTCTCGACCTACCTAAGCAGTACAACATTACTGACGTCGACGTCGCATACCGCGAGTCGGAGGTCAAGTTCTTGGGTGGGCCAGAGCTCTTCGCCCCAGTCTCTGACCTCGATCCCCTCAAGGACGTCATCGGCTTGTCTACTCCAGTTACCGGCTTGCAGACGAGGATGCAGGGCACTCTTGAGTTTTACTTTCGGATTGGGGAAGACCTCTACGCCGTCACCTCCCGCCACATTCTTTTCAAGGACAACGAGGACAACGTTGAATACAACTCCGTCGGTATGTTCTTATCCCTGAGACACATGAGGGCAAATCCGACTACACCTACATAGCCGGGCCGAAGGAGGTCATCGTAGGTCATCGTGATGGGACCCAATGCATTCACCAACCACCTCGCTTTCCTCCAGAGCACCATCGGTACCCTTCTCGACACAGCTGAGTACCTGAGACGCACGTTACGTCGTTAACAGCTCTGGTGGAGGGTGGTGGCTCCCGTGCTGAGCAGTCGGGGCTTGAGCTGCTAGAGGCACAGGAACAGCTGACCAAGACACGAACCAAGATCGACGCGCTCAAGGCCCACTTCGTGACGGTGAAGATGTGGAACAAGGCGAAGGACCGCGTCATCGGACACGTCGTCTGGGCCCCTCCCATCAGCGTCACTACGCCTCCCCACCAGTACACGCAGGACGTCTGCGTTATTTAGCTCGATAAGAACAAGTTCCGTCACTTCAGGAGGAACGTGCTCAGCTTAGGTGCGTGCTGGTCCGTCTCGCTGAGGGCGTCTAATATAACCGTTCATATTTCAGGCCCGGAGATCTCCCCCGCCAACTTCAAGAAGTTGATGTACGATCGCTTTGATGCGCCACACGAATTCGTCTATCCGCCTGAAGGTCTCTTCAAATTGTGAGGCATCCTTACCCAAGAAGAGATACGTACACCCAACAACAAGATCTACAAGATTCCACAAAGGGATCCCATCCGCCGCGTGATCAAACGTGGCTACACCACCATGGGTGGTTTATCTGGATTCTTGTCTCAGGTTCGCCGGTACTTCGCCACAGGCAATATTGACTCGGTTGGATCTGTCATCATCGACTCCCTCGGCAGATTTGTTGCCCTGCTCACTGGTGGAACGGGCAAAACCGACTCGTCGGACATTACCTTCGGTACGCCCATGCATTGGCTCTGGCTCCTCATCCTGGCCAGGTTCGACGGTGCCAACCTCTACTGGGATGACAACAACTGAGCTCGTCTCTTCCCTCTCATCCTCTCGTACCGATCACCGACGCCTTTAACATCCAGGCCTTGGCTAACCAACACGCTTTGTTTGTTCCTCGACTTCGTCTCCTCTACGGCTCAGAATCCATTGGTTGGCTGTCGGTGCAGACGAATGCTTTGACTGGTGAACCGCTACTTTGGTTTGTTTCTCTCCCCTACCTCGTTCTTTCGTACTTATAACTAACGACCTTGTCCTGGATTCGTGGACTAGTCGTTCAGGTATGTTTTGTTCTTTTCCCGCTCCCCGTTCCATGCAGCTAATAGCTTTCGTCGACGGTTCAGGCCTTGGACTCGTATGTTTCTCCCTCCCCTACCCCAACTTGCTTGCCTCTCCCCTTGTATAAACCCCACTCAGTTGTTACTCCCTCTATGCCAGGACATTATCGTTGATGCTTTAAATCGCGCGTGATAAGTAAGCTGAAATTCAATGCCCAGGTATCTGCATTTTGTATGTAGGTTCCTCAGTGAGGATACGATATCTTGAAGGCAACTCCGCAATTGCGGAAACATAATTTCTCAGGACCTTTCCTTTAGGCCCAAGAAGCTATTGGACTCCTTGTACATATTGAAATTACCTTAAAGTAGGGCAAGAGGTAGACGCGACGTGGAACTGTTGTTCAAACTAAGCGTTTTTGAGAACTACAAGGCAGGAGACCAAGTAGATGTGAGAAGATATTCAACATTTCGCACCGATAGACGTAAAGGACTAGATAAAGAGCAGAGGAGATAATCAAAACTTGAATTTTAGAGGCAGAAAAAAGGAGAGGGGATTCCACATAACAATAAGCGAAAGGGGGTGCATAACGCGGATGAAATGTAGATAAGGAAATTCATATCAGGATCACGTTCGTCGCTGGGTCATACTTGCATAGAGTTGACGGTACGGTACGTGACACACTGATTGACGCAGGACGCGACAGCAGACTTGCCCACAAGATGCAGACAAATACATAGAATAGTCACTGAAGCGTGAGACGGAGGGCGGCAAGCAAGTGCCTAGAGACAAAAATTAATAAATACGGATCATAGTATAGCCCAAGAGACAACGTACACAATAGAAGGAAGTCGATGAATGTTGAACCGTTTACTTGACGTCAGCGCAGTCACAGGCAGCGCTTCGACCAACCCAACCTTTACCGCACTGGTCACACCAGCCGCGGGCGGCACTTTCAACACCAATGGCCTTCTTAGCAGCTGGGAGCAAGGCAGCGCCGATAGGCTCGTCGCGGTGGATGCTGATGAGATGACGACCCAGGTCGTGCTTCCGGCTGAATGAGCGGCCACAGGACTTCTGAGGGCAGACGTGGGGCTTGAGCCTGTTGGGGTCATGTGTGGCCATGTGAGTCTTCAGGTTGTATGCCCTAGCAAAAGCTGGAAGGAAAAAAGGATTAGCATGAAGAAACAAATGGGTGACAAGGAAAATACTAACCACGCGGGCAAGCAGTGCACTTATATTTCTTGCGGGGGTCACCCTTGATCTCCTCGACGGACTGAGGCGCAACGGACGCGACGGTGGGAAGTTGGGTCGAGATATGCAGCGGCGAAACGTGGCTGTGCGAAGGGCTGTACCCCAAGTGGGAATAATAGTCCGAAGAGGTGGTTGAGCTGCGCCTGGAAGGAGGGCAATAGTCTGAAAAGCTGGAGCGGGCGCCATAGGGCTTTTCGAAGACTTTGGTGTTCAAGCCCGGGCTGCGAGGCGGTGTAGGTGGGAGCGGGCCAAAGGAGGTAGGGTCCTGGGTGTCGTCGATCAAGTTCATGCTGGGCTGCACGGCGGAGTACTCGGAGCCAACACGGACTCTCTGCTGGAAGTCCATGTCGAGGTCGAATTCGAAAACGCTGGCGCTGATGGGAGTAGGCGCGTAGGTAGCCACCTGCTCGTTGTAGAACGAGTCGGAGTAGGATGAGCGGGAGTCGTAGGACTCGGAGGAGACAGTGATAGTAGATGGAGGACCTGGCCACTGAGGTTTCTCGGTCCTGAAGAAGCTGTAGGCGTCGTTGGAGTCTACAGTGAGGAGCTGGAGCTGATCTGGGAATGCGGCCAAGTTTGAGTCGATATCGGACTCGAATAAATCCGGGTGGGGAGCGAGGACGTCTGAGGGCGAGTGAAACGACAAAAAGTCGAAGCTCTGCTTGACGAAGTCATTGTTGTATGAGTCGAAAGGTTGGGCGTAGGACTGTGCGTCAGACATTGCTGCTGGCTGCGGACTGGAGGGGCGTCAGAGGAGGATGAAGATGGTGGTTAGGAAGAAACAAGGATCGCTTCATTCCCCCTCATTATACACTGCTGCGCACTTACGTCAGCGCCCCATATGGCTCGTGTCACCGTCACATTCTTCCTGGGCGGTCTTTTCACGCCGAGCACCGTCCGGCCCCCTCGTTCCTCGATCGACTCGTGAAATGCGCATGGTTTCCCCTGGGACTTGGGCTCGAGACAGCTCGTCTTGCTTCCCTAGCTCAGATCGTTTCGAGAGCTAGGATTGCAGGTCAGCTGCGGGCCAACTGCGAACCTGTGTGTGCACAGTTTAGTGGTGACGTGGAGGTCACACGTTGTCATCAGCGACCGCGTCACCGGGCGGCAAGGCATTAGCCTGTGTCGACAAATCACGATGACTAACAGCACTGCCCTCCACATGTCTCCCCGCAGCATCGCACTCCGGGCGCATCAATTTCATAAGCGGCCCGATGCGGATAAGCGCTGGCTGATAACTCCCACCTCATAGTAGTCAGATAACGTAGCCCGCCTAGCTCAATCGGATAGAGCGTCAGACTCTTAGGCGGGTTACGTCCCCCAGGATCATCTGAAGGCTGCGAGTTCGACCCTCGCGGTGGGCTACTCTTTGTCTTTTTTCCAAATTTGCATGATATATCCACTCTTAGTAGGTCAGCTCCGAAGCTCCAAAGTTCAGTCGCTAGCGATCATAGGCCGGAATGGTTCAGGTCGTCATCGGCTGGAGGTACAACGCTAGGGGCGATGTCCCGACGGCCGGCGATTGTAAGAAATCTTTGACTCAGCCTCGGAGGAGTGCTACTAGGACGGCCCTAAGTATCCCTGATGCAGTGTCAATGACATATCCACTTGTTTTCACCGCGGAAGTGAGACCGGCCTGTTCTAGGTCTGGTAAGACTGTCAACTTCAAAACATGACCCAAAGTGGTTCACGCAAAATTCAAGCAAGCACAACTCAATTTCGAGACCTGGACACCAAAAGGGACAAAAGTGTAACTAGCCCACCGCGAGGGTCGAACTCGCAGCCTTCAGATCAACTAATGACCAATCACCTGGACCTTCGTAAAAGTCTGACGCTCTATCCGATTGAGCTAGGCGGGCGATGCAAGAAAAGAGATATTGGCCTCTATAGCGCTCGCCAGTGCCGAATATACTTAGATGAGCAAACTGGGTATTTATGTATCTATAATACATGTTAACAATCACTTAGTCTCTTCAACATCAACGAACGTCGAAGAGCATTACGATTGCGTAGGCGTTTGCGACTAGCACCACACACCAGATGACGTAGGACAATGCAGTGAGAAACCTTCCGTTGCTGAAATCCACGGTTTCCTCACGGACTTCAACGCGTATTTTCTCCACGATCTTCTCCGTTGCAATGGTCGGTTCCTCGATTTCCAGGACGGCGATGTCATTCGGCACTGTTTCTTCTTGCGACGGAACGGAGGACTCCGTGGGTGGTGTTGGTTTTCTTACCCGCATCACTATCTCAGCGGAAGTCAAGTAGATGAGTGGGAATGCAACGAAGGGTAGCACGATGGAGAGAACGACCTGGGACGCGACAAGGAGATTGTCGATCCCGTTTCGCCCAACAGCAATCGCCACAACCACAGATGGGACCAGACTAATGCACCGTGTGATTAGTCTCCGGAGAAAGGGCTGTACGAGATAAAGCCGGGTCAGAGTGAGATCTCCTTGAACCCAGATAATGGGAAGGCGACTGAGTGCATGCACTTACCGAAACTTTCCACTCTATGAACCCCTCGGATACTATTTGACCCGCTAGGGTGACGGTTATGCTCGACGTTTGGCCGGCACAGACGAGCGCAAGAGCAAAAATAGTGGCAGCGGCTGATTTAGAGAAAATTTGGTTGGTCCGAGGTGCGCAATATGGAGATGACAGGAACACGACATACCACTACCGATACGCTCTTTTATTAGAGCGTGGGCTTCGAAGAGACCCACCGTGTTAGGATTTGATACAGCGCCATCGTGGAACGCTGTGGCAGCTAAAATCAGGATCCTATCATATAACGTTCGTTTTGTCATGGAAAAACAACCAGGTGAGGACATCTAAGAAACTTACGCCGAGTTGATTGGGACTGCCAAAGCGAGGAGGCTGGTGACCACGTCTGTTATTCCGTGCGAGAGATGCTGCCGGATAAACGACAGTGTGTTGTTTTCGCGTTCGCTGTGCTTCGTGCGGCAATCCTTCTCAGACGCGACTCGTTCTGTGTGGTCGATTCGGAATAGGGAACGGACGATCTGATGGATTCGCGCTTTTCCTGTTTGTGCCAATGCTGGTGTTGGTAGTTTTTCTTCCGGAGGAGCGTCGGAAACGCGATCTTGTGTAGCTAGGGATGACCCTAAAAATATCGCATGTGGCATCACCGTCGCTCCCAGTATTCCAACTGCTATAATTGAAGTAAAAAACGAGGATCTCACATGAGCGATAGGATAGCATACCAGTGTAGACCGCATCAGGTTCGGACTGGAAGAGGCCTTTGTTTGGTATGTACCCCATGAACACCTTTGGCCAATCTGGCTCCACCTTGACAAGGAGGACGACGAAGCAAGCGAACACTGCGAACACCTACAGACATCCCGGCATCAGCGACTGACTGACAAGGGTGTGGTGTTACCAACCAAGCCAATGATTGTGAATTCAAACAATCTCACCGGACGACCTTGGCCTCGAGAGGGGTCGCTAAATGAAAGGAATATCAGAACATCAGCAGCTGTGAGCACGACGCCAGCCCATAGTGGTAGCTTTGGGAACAGCAGACAAAGGCCAATCGCAGAGCCGAGTAGTTCGGCGAGGTCTGTAGATATGATGGCGATTTCTGATAGAACGTAGAGAGGGTAGAGAACCAGTCGCCGGACGAGACGAGGGTGACGAGGGTGATTATGTAGGAGCAGTCTGCAATGACTGGCAAGGTCTGGGGAAATATTTGTTAGAAAATATGTGACAGATGTCGATTTACAAGAAATACCAATGCCCGTTACACAGCCCAGTTTGCAAGCCAAAGTCTGGAAATAGGGTCATAACACCTCGTAGGGCGTGCACTCACAACGCACCTGGAGCACGATCGCCCCCAGACCCGCCATAAGAACAACGAAGAGCATCGGGCGGTAGCCAAAACTCGCCCCAGCCTGGAGATCTACGCTCCAATTTCCCCTGCGACGTACAAAAAAGTTAAAACCATTTCTCGCTCAGCTCTCGAAATACGTACGGGTCGAAATACGCCACAGAGCAGATGATTCCGACGCCAACATGGCGTTTGAAATGATGCGCAATTGTGTGCGCACCTCGACGTGCATTGATTTTTAGTCTTGACTCAGACACCGGTGAGGACACATCACCAAGTTGCTTGGGGTCCATGCCACGGGAGGAAAGGAAGAATGGCGTCCAGGGGGGCAAGGGCTCTCATATTGAAGCGCGTTGAACCCAGAGTAGTGGATAGAGGTGGTGAGAACTTAGAAGAAATATTTCTTGTGCGAAGACCGAATTGAGTTCCAGTGATGTGGACCCCGCTCCTTGGCATAAGCAACCCGTTCCTCTGGCTACCTCAATGGATATAAATGACCTTCACCCGCCCGACGATTACAGCCATCGATTCTTCATCTGGCACGAATGGATACAGGTTTATTTCTCCCCGCTTTCCCTGACACGTTTCTGAGCCCAGTTTTCAGGCAAACGGACCTCTGAACGCGGAGAATGTCTTCGAGTACTTCGCGACGTCCATGTTCTATGATAAACAGAGCAACAATCAGGTTCTACGTATGCAAACGATGCATACCGGCGTGCCAATCAAGGACGAAGCTGCTGAACTAAGGTCAGTTAACGCCGTGGGCGAGCAAGGTCCAGCATTGGTTAAAAGATATTAGGCGCTTCACTGGTGTCGAGTTCGCGGTCGTTCACGCCCAGCCTCCCACCTTCTTTGTCATTCAGAAGCGAGAGCGGCTGTCTCCTGATGAGGGTATGTCTCCCTGCCGTGCTGTTCCTCCTTATTTCACACATCTCGTAGTGCGACCACTTGCTGCATACTTCATTATGAACAATCGCATCTATCAATCCCCGGACGTGTATACGGTCCTGTCAAACCGTCTGGTAAGGGGCCCTGCTACATCCATGTTGGCCTCCTCGTTGAATCCAGCCAGCTTACTTCTGTAGCTGCTCTTCAATCGTCTCTCGATATTCTCTGCAAGCACCGGCCCGACTACACCCCTCGCACTGGCTTCATCTGGCCGATCACAGACCCATCGATGGCAGATGACGCCAACAAGAAACGAGAATCCGAAGCAGAAGCCAGCCTTACGGATACGGATGGCACGTCCGACATGCCGCAAGAGAAAGTACCCAAGAAACAACAGAATACATTTTTGCTCATGAACGCCATGAAGACCACAGCTGCACACTCCAAGATCGCCTTTTCTGCCCCCTCGTTCGCACAAGCGAACATTGAAACGATGGAGCCAGATACACCCGTTACAACCACAATGCGATCGTCTGCAACTCCTGCTCCTATTTCAACTCAAGAGACAGCGCCAAGAGGTTCCTCATCGAACATAACGCAAGATCTTACCAAAGGTCCGATTGGTGGAGGGAGGAAGAAGAAGAAACGTTTGTGCACGAGATAGCCTGCTGCTTCACGCGTCGGACTGACACATACTTTTAGGGACTTCGTTGGCCCCACCTCCTGCACCAACTTGATCATTCCATTGCTGATCAAACTTGAGGAGAGCCCTCCACTCGTTCGTCCTCCCATTTTTTTTGCAAGACTTCGCATGTTCACGAGTTCAAAATGGGCAACGGACCCGGAATTTAACGTTAATGTGAGCAAAACTTTGTCGCGTGCCCGAGTTGTGCAACTCTGCCGGGCGTTTTGATACACACATCGTGATCGGTCATATCTAACAGCATGCCATTGGGGAGGATTATGTAGAATAGGCGATAATATGTCCATGGTAAAGCCGGTCCATGTCAATTTAAATCGTGGAATCAGCGTGGAGTGTCAGTGTCAGGTTTCTCAGGTGTAGTGTGCGAGTGGGACATGGAGGAAGTACGGTCTAGAGAGGGTGGAAGATGCACAATCATCTCGTCCCAGCTCCAGTGATCTTGCCAGCCAGCCAACCTAAGGGCGTCTTCATTTGACCGCCTCGGGGTCCAAGCCCTCCTCCGCCTAACGAGAGAGGATTTGAAGAGGCGAAAGAGTCCTTCCTGGCACGAGCTGCTTCTTGCACTATGTGAGAGCATCGAAAATGAATCAGCTTTCACTTCGCACTAGATCGGAAAGGGGACATACCTGAAGCATCTATTTCCTCCACATTTGTCTCCAGGACAAGTCCGCCTTGAATGATCTCAGCGAGTATGTGGTGCACCTGTTACGAGAGAGGACGAGGTTATGCTTTGCCGAGATTTAGAGCTCAAAGATCAAGGGAGGCAGCTTACCTCGTCGAAATGGAAGACAAGATCGAGTTCGCATACGTTCTCGAATGCTCGATCTAGAGACTCGACGAAGACCTGTGGACAAGTGTGAGTCAGTTACAAGGGCGTAAATCCATCTTGGAAATATGAAATGTACTTGGATGAGGTCGAGGATACCTAGTTCACTCTCTGCTCCGTCGACCACAAACACGAAGTAGAGGGTCGCATAGCTGCGGTACACAACTCTCCATCGCTCATCTTCGTCGCCTTTGAATCCGAGGAATTGTTCTAGCTCAGGGGCGTCCAGGAAGTTGCACAATCCTGCTGGTCGTGTGCTAACGAGAGAGAAGATCTTCTGCACCACGGCCTGTGGAGACTGGTGTAATGGGGTGTAGAATTTCGTCAAACGAGAGACCCCCGACGTGTTAACTGTCAAAGGCATAAGCTCTACATGTTCTCCGAGAGGGTTACTGCACGTAACAGATGAAAACCGCGTGAATCATGGCCAGGGATTGACGGATAGATTCGACGTCTCGAGTCAGGCTCTCAAGGAATCGATTGTGTGCTGTCCTGAAGGTTCTCGAGCCACTAGTTCAGGAGTGGTTCGCTTTATAGCATGTTCAGAATTTGAAGGAACCAAAGGTAAAGAAACTAAGCGTCAGGCAAGGCTCGAGATGACGCGCACGCTGCCATCACGTGTGGTCTTCAAGGTCGCGCATGATAGCGCACGACGTGAACATGTATTCGTTTTCAAAAATGTAGTATTACGTAGCATTTAGTAGGGAAATGAAGTGAATATTGAGTAGCGTAACCCTACCTGAGCATCTCTAAGAAAAAGAGGACATAACTAGAAAGAATCATCGCGAGGAAACTTCAGATCAGGTTGTAGGCGCCCAGCCAGATTGCTGACAGGACCAGATAGACCCGCCTGACTCTTGAAACTTTCCAGAAAATTCTTGATCATGTTGTAGTCCATGGGCTCCTCAGAGTCCGAATCGGCACCTTCGAGCGCTTGTTTGAGCTCAGCGTCCATCGCAGCATCGATGTCAAAATCATCGTCCTCATCAACATCCATCGCATCTTCAACATCCATGGCATCTTCAACTGTCGTTTTATGCTTCCCTTTGTCTTGCGTTGTCTCCTCTTCTTTGGCCTTACCTTTCGATTGCGCCGCTTTACGCGAAGGGTTTTTTGAATTTGACAGTGCCTCATCCAAAGCCTTCATCACCGCTTCGAAGCTATCGAGTTCAGGGTTGACATTTGGCCGTGGGCCAGGTTCCGGAATGCGAGGTATGTGGGCTTTCCTCTCAGTCTTCTCGGTAGATTCAGGAGGTTTATTCGGCGCTGGAGTCATTTTTTTGGCACTGGTGGGAAGGAAGGCTGGAGAAATCGTTATTTATGTCTTGGGTCTGTAGAAAAAATAAAGCCTACCACCCCTATCCTTGCGATCCTTCACAATGCTTGCCCACTGCTCATCGCTTATCCCAAGAGCCTGCCTCGAAAACTCGAGGAATTCTTCCTCTTCCTCTTCCATGTCGATCTCAATCTCCCCAACGACTTGAGGGCGATCCTCTTCAGATTCATCATCTTCAACAGCCTCTTCATCCGTTTCATCGTCAGAGTCGACTCCGTCGTATTTGTCCCGTGGAATAATAGGAGGCCGGATGGGCTTCGCCTTAGGTTTCTCTTCAGCTTTGGTACCTGATTTCGGCTCTGGAAGTTCAGTGTTGCCTTCTTCCGCGTCGGTCTCGACTGCGGCGGTAGCTACACGTTGCGAATTGCTGTGATATGAAGCAGGCATCTTTCCGTACTCTGAAGGCTCAAGCCCAGAAACCAGCTTGTTCATGTCTTCTTGACGTTGTTCCAAACGTCGGTTCTTTTTGGACTCAGAGTCCGAGTCCGAGTCCGAATCCGAATCGTCATCGCTGAAGGATTCCTCGGAAAGTTCTTCACTGAAGAGGCCGTAAGAGGGAGGACAAGGCCATGCAGGTTGGGGGCTTACCCTTCGAATCGCGCACCTTCCATGTCTCCCTCACCTTCAACGAAATTCTCGACTTTCGTCGCAAGATCTTTCAGTCGCGTAGCTTGTTCTGACGCAAGTTGATCTTCGGTTGGCTGCCCGGCATTGGTATTGTCAACATCCATGGTATTGGGATCCTTCGCGGCATTACGATTGGCATTGCCAAATGTAGCTTCCAGCATCCGTTCGAAATCCTCTCCGTCGACGTTCAACCAATCATCGCAATCTTCTGTCGCTGTCGATTGGTCGGGCAAGGTTTTGATCCTTGACAGGCCAGAGGTCACCTGGGAAGCGAATGATTGTCGCGAGGCGTCGCTGCAAAGACTGGATAAGCATAGGGACTAATTAGTGAAATAGACGGCATACTTGGGTCGGCGGACTTCAACGAATGTGGCGGCGGCTTGATTTTCCAGAGAACCCCAGAGCAGCGAACCCTGTAGTTCGCCTTTGAAATAACCGGCATTGGTCAGGTTCTGGATATATTTTTGATATTCCGGATTTCGCTGCAGCGTATCCTTGTTTGCCGCAGCCTAGATGCCTCAATGAACCAGCAGCAGAATTATGGACAGGCTTGTCAACATACCGTTGAGCGAATTCCATCTTCCGACAGGTTCTGCCCGCCTTGTCGTCCTTTACTTTCCTGGTAAAGCATCTCAAAACCAACCGCCTGGTTGACTGAGAGTTGGATTCAATTATGTTTTTGCCATAAAAATGAGCCACGTACGATTTTCATTCCGACGTCTCGCCACCTCCACTCTTTCGTGCCCTCTCGCTCTTTCCAGCTCCCAAATACTTTTGGAGGGAAGAATTTCTGACCTATTAGCTGAGCATAGGCTGTTCTTGTCATCTTAACGGCTGTAAGAACGGCTGTACCGGGAGAAAAGCGGGACATGCGATGGGCCGTCTGTTGGGCCAAGTTAAATGCTGCCCGACAGTTTAACTGCGAGAATGTACTCACCCGCAACTGGATCGCATCCCTTGTGTAAAACGCTTCAACCGCCTTCTGGACCAGAGATGGATTCGCACCCAAAATTTTGGCTATGTCCTCAGGAATGAATGCTTTCGTCGTATGAACGTGGCTTTTCGCTGCGTCTGGATAGCTGCAGAAAGATAGAGACAATGCAGAGAGTTATGAGAGAGAAAATGGACAAACTCGGCTATGTGCTGCCAGGCCAGTCTTTCTACGGCAAGCGGAGCAAGGGTTTCAACTGAGGGATCTCTGACGAGGGGAACAGCATCTTCGGCAGCGATGTAAGAATCTCCCTCTCCTGCATCTTCGTCGTCGCTTTCTGGTAGACCCGGGAGTTTGCGACGGCGCCTCTCTCTCAGGCTTGGAGATACATGTGTGAGAGGGATGAGATGCAAACGGGAATTGTGGATCCAAACCTGTATAGCGCTCAGATAAGTCTTGGATCTTCACGAATTCAGGCAGAAGAAAATGACGCACTCGATTTTCAGAATTTGAGGGTTTGACCCAGGAGGGTAGTGCCTCCGCAGCCTCAATCAAGAGGAATTCACCGTCTGAATCGTACACGCTGACCGTTGTATTCAATATGGAATGGGTGGGTCGAAATGAAGCACTGACCTGATCACAACATCCCACTTCGAGCTGATTTCCTTCAGCAACCAAACCGTGCACCATTCATCATCGACACTGTCTCCAACGCGCATTCTTCCTTCAAGGATCCATGACCCAGCTCTATCCGGATTGGAGGCGAGCTTGACTTCGAAGGCATCGCGATGCCATATGAAGTCTGGGAGAAGCGTGTCGGCGTAGCTTTTGATACATGCTGCAAGACTGGTAGCATATGCTTTGTCTGAGGAGTTGACAGATGGGTAGATCGCGTATTGGAGGGTATCCTCAGCGATTGAAGGCGGACGATTGAAGATGTCCATTTGGGAGCGTGAAGGCTACACGACGGTAGTTCGAGAGCAGAAAATCAAGCAAGGATTGTTGGTAGTATTCGGACTAGAAGAAGGCGCGATACAAGTGTTCGAAACCGTTCATGCTTGAGTCATTGTTGACGACGCGGGTGAAGTCTGGGACGCGCCATTTGGGGAAGATAGGCGGTGACAAATACGGCAACACAACCATGATCTTGGTTGCTTAGGGGGTTGCTCAAGCGCCTTCACCGTCGACGGTCAGACGCACCATGACCACCTCTTTCAAGGATCGGAACCTCATTGCCGTCATTGGAGATGAGGTATGCAGCGACGCTTACGTTCGTATCTCTCGTTGCCTGACTCTGTCGACAGGATTCTATAACTGGCTTGCTGCTAGCCGGTATTGGCCAGATAAACGAGAACCAGAAGAAGAATTTCCTGGTGGTTGACTCCAGTGAGGAAAAGCATATTGGTTGATTGGCTTCGACGTGTCTCATGGCGTGTAAAAGAGACACAAGTCGCGACGATTGAAGGCGCATTCCAAGAGTTCACGGAGCGGAAGGACATCGCCATTCTGCTAATTAACCAGCATGTGAGGATCGTTGTCCTTTTTTCTATCTTCCTCAGCTCATGAGGTTTATATAGATTGCCGAAAGGATTCGACCAACGGTTGATAAATACCAGCAAGCTTTCCCAGCATTGCTCGAGATTCCTTCGAAGGATCATCCATATGGTCTGTCCCTCCAAGAGAATGACGACAAAATGCCATAAACTGACATCTCACCCATCTAGATCCATCAAAAGACTCGATACTCAAGCGGGTGCAGAAGCTGTTCGGCGAGTAGAGGGCCTTCTGGATGGCTTGTGGGTTCATTGCTTCCCCAAACTCAGACACCATTCCAGTGTATTATAGATTACAGATAAATATTATGAGATCCATCGCATGACAGGCACATTATCTCTGACTCCTGGCTGTCGTTCCACGAATATTCTCACAGGATTGTAATCTCGCGAACCTAGTAGGAAGAGTCAGGAACCGAGCACGAATCAGCAACGCCAGTCCTTACTCGGAATGTCCACGAGAAGGTATCGGAAGACGAAATAGCCGTCTTGGTTCTGCAGAGGAAGAGATTAGGACAAGAGAAACCACTAGCGAATTTGCTAAATTACCTTGACGAGGTCGGCATGCACTTCACCCTCCGTGAAATGTCTATCCATTTGTCGCGCAGGTGACTCCGCAGTGGGGCCTTTGGGTGATCTCAAGGAGGAGAATATTCCAGCGAATCTCCATGCACTGCTCTCCTGCTTTTTGGCAATCTCCTGCTTTTCCGATGTTGGAAGGGGAGGAAGGGGAGGCGGAGGTAACGGGGCACCCGACAGATACTTGAACGCGCGCACCGACTTGTCCCAAATGTTTTGAGTACTCTCCTTAGACCATTCCACGGCTTCGTCAAAGGATAGATCGGACAGGTCCGCGGTCTTACCCTGGAACCACGTAGAAAGGATTTGGAGGTACGAGTCGTCTGAAGGTGGTGCTTCGCCTTCTGGCCGACCTTGCACGTAGAACGTCATGATCATGTGTTCTTGGCCGTGAGTGTCTACCATGACTTTGGACGTTACATGTCGGTTCCGGTGTCGCGGCCGAACAGATGAAGGAGGGTTGTTATGAAATGTCAATGGTGCATTCAGGTATTTGGCAATCTGAACAGAGGCTAATTTGAATACGGGTTTCGGAAGCAACCCCATGACGCACTTTGCTCGATTGCTTTATCCGCTCGCAAGCGTCACCGTACAGAACGGTAGGAGAATTCCTCGAGAAGAGTTCAGATGTCAGAGAGTAGATTAACAGAGCTGAAAGCCCTGCACCAAGGAGTATGACACCGAGGTTCGTGGTACGCGCCGTCGTGCGCATTACTAAAGATATCCTTCGTCATAGCGTAAAGCGGAGGACACGAAGAATTGCATACCCTTTCCTCCGGTACTAAGCTCCGACCATTTTTTGATCTTTTCTCCCTTCCGCAACGCCGACTGAGAAAGACCGAGTTGGAAAGGCCCAACATGATCATGCTTCGGTTCCGATCCCTTCCTTGCACCCACTGACTCAGTGAGCAGGTCGGACTTTGTGTTTCCAAAGTCAATATTATGATGGATAGAATATGTCCGGGTAGAACTTGAAGGCAACGGCTTCTTGGCAGAGACTGTGAGGAGCTTTATTCTGCCGTGGCAATGTGTTCGCGTCCACAGACGCAAGCAAGTGACGCTCATGGTAGAGAGTGGTAGCTGGTTGGTCGGTTAAGCCTGACGCAGGCTGTATGCAAGCGACGTAGATGTTGCAAGTTCTTGCGTCAACTCCTATAGAAACACAACCAAATAACGCGTCCAGATTACGGTCACTCCCCTCAACCGCGGTTGGCATTATTCTGCATTCAGAATCACTCGCACCATTATAGCATCCCTCAAATGGTTGGTTTTACGACCAGGTGATTGAGAAATAGATTATGGGTATGGGTACAAGTACAACCATGAAAGCAGATGTACACTGGAAGAAATGGGAACGAGTACAATGAAACATAGCTCAACGATTACGAGCGTTCACCGCGCAACCTCCTGGCAAGGGCAAGATCCTTAGGTTGAATGGTGACACGCTTCGCGTGGATGGCGGCCAAGTTGGTGTCCTCGAAGAGCGAGACGAGGTAAGCCTCAGCGGCCTCTTGCAGGGCCATGACGGCGGAAGATTGGAAGCGGAGATCAGTCTAAGGGGGGGATGACCGCCGTCAATGACCTCGACAACCACAACACAGAGTACAACATACCTTGAAGTCCTGGGCGATCTCACGAACAAGACGTTGGAAGGGGAGCTTGCGGATGAGAAGTTCAGTAGATTTCTGGTAACGCCTGATTTCACGGAGGGCAACGGTTCCGGGCCTGAAACGGTGAGGTTTCTTGACTCCGCCAGCGGCATTCTATGACATAGGATGAGTCGATGGACTTTGAGCATGGTGGCGCAGTAGTACTAACGGAGGCAGTCTTGCGAGCGGCGGACTTGGAGGCGAGTTGCTTACGAGGAGCCTTTCCTACAGCGTGATGAGCAAGGCCGGTTTAACAACAATGAAAATGGCCACAAACCTCCAGTGGACTTGCGGGCGGTTTGTTTGGTGCGGGCCATTGGTGTTTAGTTAGAGGTTAAGAGGAGGAGTGATGAGTCTTGGGGGTCTTGAGGGGCCGGTGGTGGAAGTCGAGAGACAAGAGGGGATGGATCGGAGTCTCAACCGAGGTGCGCCTTTTAAAGTTCGGAGGTCACAAAATGAGGTTTACAACTTGAACAATCAACGACCGCTTAATGATCGCGTCGCACACGTGACTCACGCGTCTAGCGCAACGTGAGGTGCACTCTGAGTCTGACGTCATCACAATCAACAGACCCTGTTTATCACGCTTGACTCTCATTCAAGAAATTCCTGTTCTTGAGAAAGGGTTATAGACACTATACGCTTACAGGGCATTGGCTGCACCACCTTCCTTTAAATTCCCAAGTCTCTTCTTCTCTTCTTCCATCATCTTCTGCTGTATTGCAATACGGGCAGGCACAATCCTCCTTCTCTCCGTCGTAATTTTGAAGGGGAACCTCTCGACACCCAACGCCCTCAACGTCTTCCTCTCGACAATACTGTAGTCAGCAGGGTCGTCTCTGTTGAAGTTAAATGGTTCCTTGAGTGATACAGGCGGGTTGGTTATAACCCTTGGAATGCGCAAGCAGTTCTTCGAGGCAGAGTGCAGCATCAATGGGTGCATGAGGACCACGTCTCCAGGTTCGCCCGTCATTTCAACGAATTGCTTGCACCTTTTGATTTCTTTCAGGTTTGACCAGTATCCGGGATCGTCCTCCTTTTTTTCATACTCGCTGGTCGAGGGCGTAAAGGAGAGTCCCGTCGGCAGGACGCCCTCAGGATGGGCGGCCAGGTAATTCGTGATGAGGTCAATCCCATCAGGGCTTATCATGGTTCCGCCTCCAGATGGCTTTATGTCTGAATATATCGGAATCACCAGCAATGCTTGTTCGGGAGAGTCAAGGTAATGGACCTGAACCTTGCTTAGTGCAAGACTTGACAAATTTCAAGAAGCGCACATACGAAGAAGTCTCCGTCGACGTGCCAATTGTCGAGGTCCTGAGGGGCAACCCTTTCAGTTGTCTTCTCCCAGTGATCGATACCGAGATTGACAATGAAGGAATCTCCCAAGTCGATGCTACTTCGTTGATTCTCTCCTCTCCTCCGAGCAAGTCCTTAATGGCTGCCCAAGCCTGATGGTATCGACCGTCAACGCCGATTTTGTGCACCGCTTGGAGATGAGATGCTTACTGTCGGCGCGAAGGTTGCAACTTTCTCCCGATGGAGGGACGGCATATGAATGCGCTCTCGGTCCCAAGTAGATTTATCATGAGGATCAAGGTTCAAACGAACCCATAGATCCTTCGTCCATTCCTCCGCCTTTTCCTTCGTGAACGCTTTCTTGATGACAATATATCCGAATTCAAGGAAGTGATCGATTTGTTCCTCTGGTTCTGTCACCCAAGGGATGTAGCAAGCACTGAGGAATACATACGTGTAAGATATTCCAGTTTTCTTGCCATCTTCTAGAGGTTCGGTGTAGCTGAATGATAGTGAGAGCTCAGGCGTGATTGAAGGACAATGTTCTCAGGTATTTATGCTGGGAAAATTGTGATGTGACCTTGTTGTCTGGGTTCTTTCTGCCATGGAAATTGCAACATACATTTCGACCTAAAAGGGCTTCCACAGATGGTGCTGCATGCCGAACATATTCCGATAGGTGGTCAAGGGAGAATTTACATTTGAACAAGTTGTCTAATCATAGATCACTTCTCAAATGACTTCAGATTTTCCAGCACGGTCGCTTTGAGCTACAAAAATATCAGTCCTTGGTCTCACTGACAGCCGGAATACAAACAGGTGGACTAGGGCCTTCTCCTTCGAAGTAGTTCAGGACGAGCTCAGTTGCGACCCAGTCGTCTTCGATGGTACCCAGGTCACGGAACACCAACGCTCGAGGTTTGCCCGGCACTGGTGCGGCAAGGTAGATATCGAGGGGAGTGTGTTTCGCGAACGGCGAATTGGGGAACAAGCTCTTCAGCTTGCGCATGGGACCAGAGACACTTTGAGCGATTGCTTCCGTTATAGACCCGTCCTTAATTCCGGCACCGAGGCGAGCCTGAAGGGAGCGCATAAAAGCATCTCGCAAATGAGTAAAGTTGGTTGAGCGTGTGGGGACTGTCTTGACTAAGAGTGCCGAAGGACATGCATTGAATAAAGAGACGTACTGATTCGAACGACGCATGAGGTGTTCCGAACAATGTACTTTACCTTGTTCTCCGGGGACATGTCGAGGGGGACCTAAAGCCGGGTCAGCCGAGCGAGAGAAACGACCGAATGAAAACGGACTTTGATAGCTGGGTTGTTCAGATCCGCGTAGAATCCCACCGAGTATACTTTGAGGCCTATAAAAGAAACGGTTCGAACGCCGACACCTACAAGACTCATTGGAGGGATAGGCGTTTTCGACTGTATCTGCATAACGTTCGGGAACGCAATGGACGTTGCAGGATCGACTGAATGACCTTGTATTCATGAACAGTATAGCACCAAGTAACAGATAGGCTCAACCTGTCGTGTCTTCCGCGGATGCCTGCTTGACGTTGCTCTCTGGAACCTGACTGTCCAGATGGATTTTGTGGGGAGTCAACGCAAGCCATGTTGCGACGCCAACGGTCGTACCCAGGGCAAGAGCACGGTAAGACGTGCGCACTGGTTGGCTGGCAGCGATTGAGACAAAGCGCCGCGTACCAGCGAGGCGGAATGCGCGGGCAAGCTTGAGGAAGGACATGGCGGTGTAGAGCAAGTGGGGGATCCAGATTCCAGACCAGGCGCGCCTGGAGACTCCCTGGAGAGTTCGCCGAGTCGGAGCACGTGCCAGGGGCGGACGCGCGTCAATTTCAAGGAAAAGCCAATTGAATACTGAATCAGAATAGAGGCTTGCGCGTCTTCCAAACGCAGCCAGATCGCCTCGGTACTGACGCGTCACCCTGTATAACAGCCTCTTACGTGCGTCTCATCTTTCCTTCCACCAATTCCCCCCCGCTCAATCATCGCGCATGGCTGCCCTCATCGCCGAAATACATTCGCTCCAGGCCTCGCTCAAACTTACACAGGCCCTCTTGCAGTCTCACGTAAACGATCTGGCCATCATGGATGACGACGAGCTCTCCGTCGGCGAATCTCCTGGTGAGGTCGCCGACGTGTCCGCCAACGACAGGCAACGCGCTTCTTTGCAGACCTATCTCGATTCGCTGCCTTACGAGTGTGAAAGCATCGAAGAAATGCAGACTTGTCTTGAAGAAATTGTGGAGAAGCTATACATCACGGCTAAAAGCAAGAATTGGCTTGTCTTGAGCACTTGGGATGGCATGCTTCAATGGTACTTGCACACAACATCTGCCTTTCAACATCTTACTGATCTATCTTTGAAATCAAAAACTAGCTGGCTTTTGATGCGCTATCCTATGCAAAAAATCACTCGCGCAAAGCTCGTGCGCTTCTACTACGAGCTATGTCTCCTCCCTGGCATTGAACCTCGTATTCTCCGCAACTGGGCCGACATGCTCTCACGTCTACTGTCGAACAAACCTGGTCTTCGGCGAAAGCTCGAAGCCACTGACCTTGAATTATCATGGCAGCCCCTCTGGCGCAATTTGCAGAAAGAACTATGGCCCAAGAGCAGCCTCGATGACTCTTCGTGTGTATATCCCTCTCATGGCGGGATCGCTTCCGCTAATAAAGTACTCCAGGCGCAATCTTATCAACATTCTTTTATACGTTGCAGAGGTTTGCAAACGCTACTATCCGGCGTCACAGATTGCCGCAATGCTCGACACATTTTTACCGATGTTAACCAAAGAAGTGCAATTTGCTTGCTTTCATCCATGATTGACATTAAAGGCGTTATATCTTTCTAGACTGTGTTGACTATGATTCCTGTGTTGACCTCCTTCCTCCCTCCTACAAATACCCGTCTGTACCTTCCAGCTCTATTCAAGATCTGGGAGGCATTCAACTCTGGCGTGATCGACGACCGGTTGCTCGAACTATGCGGAGACTTGTCAGAAGAACACGTCTCGGGCATTGCAGGAGATGCTGGGCCAGATGGTGGCGCACCGTGGAAGGATGTTGGGATTTGGACGGATGCTCAATGGAAGACGCTTGTTGGAAAAGGTCTCGGGTCCATGAGTGAGTGTCTCTTATTTCTTCCAGATTTTGCGAAATGCGTATTGAGTCCTCGTAAGATGTTCCTGTTGGAGCCATGCGTGTAATTGTTATTTTCTGTTTAGATTTCAATAAACCCTTATATCTTGCGTTAGGGTGCATCGAATACGTCTACCCATGCAGACCTATTGGATAAAGGCAGCATGCGCATCAAGAAGACCATCAACAGGATTCGTCAGTAAACTCTTCTTTTTGAAGCTTTCCAAATTGACCGTTCAGAATAGATGCCCTCGCTAAGATTCTAGTCTATTCTATGCGAAGCGACGGCGAGGTTCGAGCAGCGACACCACCTAATCCCTCTGCGAAAGGCCATAGTTTGCCGCAACAAAAAGGGTATTACGCTGGTTCGAAGGCGGTTGATTCTTTGGACCGTCTAATTACCAGCATCGAGTCCTTTTTCCATCCATCTAACACAGGTGCCTGGACTCTCTCAGTAAGCCTCCGCCCGAGCTTAGGTGAATGCCGGATAATTTACGGTTTTCTTGAAGTTGACCACGTTCATTCAACGCCTCGGCTCTGAATTCACGAAACGTTGGAATGAGGAGGAGCAACCTACCTGCAAGACTCCCATAGTACGTACGCCTTTGGTATCCTACCTGTTAGCAGTTGCGATGACAGATTCTTCTACAGACCCATAGACTGACGCCTGCAATCCGACGCGCTTTGGTTACCATTTTGAAGACACCTGCCCTTCTCGCTATGTTTTCTAAAGATCCCATTTCTATGAGCTACGCCCAAGGAGCTCTTCGATCTTTAGCTCTGCTCGAACCTAGTTTAATAATGCCAGAGCTCCTTGAGCGTGCATACGGCGGTTTGGAGGTGGTCAACGAGACGCACAGAACAACTGCCGTGTTGAGTATGCTTTCTGGCATCTCTCGTCCCTTGGTCAGCGAGCAGATCTGGCTTGGAGGTCAGAAGCATATCGTTCCTTTGCTGGAGCTGTGTATCCCTGGAATCGATCTTGTATGTCTGCTCCTTCATGCGATTATCTCCAACTAAGTGATGATCCTGTTTGTAGAATGACCCGGTCAAGACTGTTTGCGCCACCATGTTTATCGTCTCTGTTGTCCAGCACATCAAGATTGGCGATCTCTCGCAGTCCGGCATGTCTTTCTCCGGTGATGAACCGGACGATAGCATGGACGTCGACGACGTTGACCACCTGCCTGAAGGAACTGATGTTGGAGATGTTCCTCGTCTTAGTCGGGCAGAAGAACGATCGCTCGTTAGGGATAGCACAGCTAGCTTTGCAGGTTTGTGGCGTCGAACATTGGTTGCTGCTATGAATTGCCTTCTAACGGTGTTGTTTAGACTGGGTCGTCTCCCTTTTCCGTCGCGTCTTTTCTCTCTACGAGAACCTGCCCGAAGAAGGCGGGAGGAAGAATACCACAGGCGGTAAACAAGAAGAGAGTGTCCTCAAGGCCATCAAGAGCATGATGGATGTCATCTGCCTCCACCTTTCCGACCAACTATTCGACCTGGTCCTGAACCTTGTTTATGACTATGCCACGACCAATGCAAAGTCAAATGCTGTTCGCGCATTCGGCCAGCTTGTCGCCTGCTTGGCTCGTGTTCGTCCAGAGAAGACGATGGCCAAGTTTTTGCCCCATTGTGTGATGCAGATCGAGGACGAGTTGAAGCATGGTGCCTCGAGTGTTCGCACTACTTCTACTCATGCGGCCGTACCATCGGATACGACCTTGCATTGGAGTCAGTCTCCTTCCTTGTTGGAATCTTCTAATCGGCTGAAGTTGTTTATCTCTAGATATGGCCATTCTTCGTGGATGTCTTGGATATGGTGGCTCTGCTGTCAGTGCCTTATCCAGACCGAGACAACCCCAACACTAACGTTGCTTCGGCATAGCTTCTTGTTCATAAAGCCCAGATCATCGGGTTGCTCGGGCTTCTCGTCGAGAAGACGAAGAGCGAGCGCGGCTATACAGGCACTGGTCGTCTTATCACACGCATTCTGGGCACGATAGGCGGAGTTTATCCGTTGAACACGCGTTTCGTGAACACCAAGGAGTGGGAGGATCCTAGTGAGAACAAAGCTCGAGTGTCCCCGTCTTTCAAGCTCATGTTAGAACAGACTTCAGAAAGACGCATAACACCCAATGGGGCCGCTTGTACGAACCCCAGGATGTCGTCGTTGAATGGCATGGTATATACTTTTTGATTTTCTTGAAGTTAGAGAATTTACTAACTGCGTTCAATACAGTTCCAGTTGACGAAGAAATCGCGATGGTTTTAGATATCATCGAACAGATCGCCAAACCTGCGTTGCAAAAGGTCTCAACCCTCGTCGAAACCAGCGGTACTTGGAACAACGTGGCCAGAAACGACTTCTGCCGGTAGCGTCTATTTTCTGGAATGACTATCCTTGTTTTATTTAGCACTTCTTTATAGATTTCTCCATGCTTGCAGAGCGGTTTGGGGCGGCCTGCCAACCCTCATCAAGGAGCAGCAAAAGGAGGTGGTTAATCCATGCCTGAACGTCGATCAAGAACTTCCAGAATTGCTCGTGGCGCACTTCGATGTGAAAGCAGGATTTACATTAACTGATCCCAATGACCAGCGTTACCAAAGAGTCTTCAGACGCCGACAACAGTTCGCAGAAGTCGTTTTACATGCGGCCGCCACATTTAGGAAGACTACCAATGGTGAAGACCATATAGATGCTGTTATAGGTGTAACAAGAGCCATTGACACGTACCTCCTGAGTTATGGCATGAACAGAGGCGAGTACGACTCCATGCAGAAGAATTATGCGCAAGCTCGGGAGTAAGTCCCACACACCTTTGACCGGATTTATGTCTGACATGCGGACTACTAGTCTCAATCGATCCTGGCAGAAGCAGAAGGACAATTCGCGCCTCGTTTTTGTGAAAAGGGCACATGTTTATCACAGCGGCCGTGTCTACATGCACGCCTTGTATCGCCGCCGATCCGGACTGGACGATAAATTACTAGGAGAATTGGTTGAGCTTTCGCTATCTAAGTACACAAGGATCAGAAGGTATGGATATCTCGGGCTTCTCTATCTATTTACGCTCATCCTGTTCCGTCTTTCTTGCTGCCTTAGACAAGCTCAAGCAGTCCTTCACAGTGTGACAGGAGTAAGTCTAGGTCATTGTAAGCAGAAAATCCCTAATTTTATTTGCAGTATTACGTCCGTTCCACCCGGTTGATACTGCCCTCTCTTTTCAAAGCCCTCGAGAAGGGTAATGACCCCGATCGGATTAAGGGAGCGTTGTACATTCTCTGGAACAAGGGCATCGGTATGTGCCAAAACAATAGTTATATCGAACCAAGATGTTTACCTCTGTTTTGTGGCAGCTGCGTATGCTTTAGCAGGTAGGTTTATGTACGTGTCATGCATTTGAAATTTGACCTCTCTTTAGATCAAGCCTACCATAAGGCCTATCTTACTTCGCTGTTGGAGTGCCAACATGAGGAAAAAGTGAGCTCCTTACTCCCGATCGTTGTCTCTCAGCTAAACTACTCTATCAGCCATCTATTCAAAAAGTCGTTAATAGTCTCGTTCAGGATTGCGTGTCACACATCAGCGAGGAGGCCGTGCAGACAGATGCGTACACCCTACCAACGCCACGTCTAGACGATTCCCTGGATCAGCTTGTGCAAGAACTGCAGTCGATTAAAATCGACCAAAAGCTTCTCGAGGCCTCCATCCAGAAGAGTGCCGTACGCGTTACTCGACGTGAGATCGTGTATAGAGATGCTGTGCGTGTGATGCCTACCTTTGATTGGATCGAACAAGTCTAATCCTACGAGCTCCTCGAAGGTGTCGGCCATCCTTGACATTGCGTTGCGACCAACAACTCATGTAGGTCTCGTGTATGTAATGAGGCGCTCTTATCACTGACCACTCTCATGAAGTGGCGCTATGTTCAAATGGCAGCTCGCTTCTTGTACTACTTGCTTCGGAGAGATGTAGCACCTCCTCCAGAACTAGCTAAATTCTTCCTCGATCAGACAACGAGTCCGCAACCGACTGTCCGTGTCATTGTGCAGAAGTAAGTGCTCTCTGCCTCAGAAGTTTATCCGACTGAGCGACGCCACCAAACCAGAGCCATCGTCAAGTTGCTATCATTTGTCAAGATACGAAGCTTTTCGCAATCCAAGGAAGAGCTCTGGCTAGATGAATGGCAGAACCCGTTAACACGTCAGGTTGCCATCGGCCACCCAGAAGAGTTCCTCCGCTCACTACAACAGCCAGTGGACAGGGATGGGTATGCATGTTCTCGAAATGTACATGCCAATTTTTGTGCTCATCCAGTTTAGAATATTTTTCGACTCTATAAAGACGGGTTTCTTAAGTTGGATACCAACTGTCAAGGGTTATAAAGCTGTGTCCGACGGAGACAACCCTTTCTCATGGGACAAGGAATCCCTTTCAAGCTTGGAGACCATTCATACGGCTGTCAGAAAGGAAGGGTATCTGCAATCGCTCGCAACACTTTGGAGCCAGGAACCGAGCAAGAGTGGCGGCACTCTAGACCTCCGCGGTGAAAATGCGCTCTTCTTCAAATTCCTTGGTGAGCCAATGCATCTTGATATTCGTTCGGTATTTAATTTTCCTTCATAGCCAAAGTCTTCGGTGATAGTGGTCTCGACGAAATTTTGGCGGTCGTGGACCCGCTGTTATTTGACTCCGACAAGTACAAACAGCGAGCAGGTGCTGAGATTCTATGCGGTATCTTACGTGGTTAGCCATTTTCCTTACTTTCCAGTTGATCTCATTTTCTGACAACCCTTACAGGCGCCAAACACTGGCCTCCTGGCCCCTCGAGCAAACTGTGGGTGTGGACAACAAGCCGACTGAACCGCATTGTTGCCCAGATTAAACCAGAGACCCTCTCCTTCTGGGAAGCTGTGTTTCAGGTAAGATTCTTTGCAGGGCGATCTTGACTCAAACCAACCATATTTTGTTAGTATCAATTACACCGCCGAGATCCACGTCGGACCAAACCTCTTGTGGATTGGATACTCAGTCTGCCTCTTGAGTTTAATGAAGATTCTGCATTCGAAAGTGTGTACAACCCTGCTTTTGATTCCTAGTGCCATCCTGATTTTCTGGAAGTGACCAAGCCATTGTGTTTGTTCGGAATTTTGGTTGATGCGATGGGAATCTACTTCAATCCTAGAGCGGGACCGTACGTCAAGTTGCTCTTTGAAAACACCAACTCTGGCTACGCGGAGGCAAGTCGAAAATTTCTCGAATCAAGCGTTCGTAATCGGAACTGACCACGAGACAGATGAGACAGCACGTCTGTCAAGGCCTTTATGTGACCCTCGGAAATCAATGGCAGCCCTGGTACCCCTCTACGAAGGCATTCTTGGCTGCCTGCGACGAACAGCATGATCCATTGTGCATAAGGTAGGTGCCTTCATCCTCTTCCGAGCACAGCTTTTCATGCTTTAACAAGGGATGCTCCGTTCATGGGTTATGTCGTTGACACGATGGAAAAGTTGCCCAAGTGGAGAGAAGAACGTCTTCCGCCGCCTCGTGTTAACCAATCTGAGGTATTCTCTTCTTGCTGTTCCTACCCCAGGATTTTTATTGATTTATTTCCCAGTACGACAAAGTTGGTTTGACCCGTAAGTTGGCGCGGTTTCTTGGATATAAATTCGTGCTGATGTTGAAAGTTCACTAGTCCTCCAATGGCTCTGGGTTTCCGCGCACAGCGCCACGGCATCCACTATGTTCCCTTATGCGGTTACTATGATGTGGGTATTTTCAATTGCACAAGGGATATAACGCCCGTTCATCGTCTTATCGTTCACAGGCCCGAGATCCTTCGGATGTCCGAGTTGAACGATAGCTCCGAATTGCAAGCTTATAGCTCAGCAGTGCTTTACATCTTATCGGCTGTTACTCCTCCCGTAGAATATATTGAAGTAATCCTCGACAATTTTGTCATTGCCGTCAAATTCTCAACGGTATGTCCTGGAATATTCGCAGATATTCCCATACTTATACATGATTTTAGTCCTGGAGGATCCGCCTGCATGCACTGCCTGCTTTGGTCGTTTTCTTCTATAGAAATCTTCTGTCAATCTCGCAAGATGGCGTCGCGAAAGTCATGGACGTTTTGGTCGAATGCTTGTCCGATGAGAATATTGAGGTCAGGGAGATGGCATCCAAGGTCTTTTCTGGTGTAGTCAGATGCTCTCAGCGACAGAGCATCATACCCTTGAAGGTGGGTGCAATTGTACGGATTATAACAAGTCGCCGCTAATGAAGCTATGCGGGGCAGAATCGTTTTGTTGCTCTGGTTAGGAGGGCTTCTCTTCCTCCACGACGGGACCCTTCCTATGCAGATCCCTGCGAAAGCTGCACTCTGCAATTTTAGGAATTTGCGCTCTCATAGAAAGCTTGCCTTATTCCGTCGAGGCGTGGATGCCACCACTCACAGAAGGTAATGCTGTTGCTATTCCTCTCGCCCACACCACTCTGAATATCTCGAAGTTCTGGCGCCTCATGCCACTGACCCACCCCCGATTTCGACCACGATTCGCAAGTGTGCATCAGAGTTCAAGAAGGTGAGAACGAAATATCCCTTTCGACCGTCTCAAACCCTGACCGTTTGATTTTTTCCCTGTAGACCCATCAGGTAGAAACAATCCAGAAGGAAACGTGTTTAGTTGCTGACTGCGCTTCGCTTCTAGGATACATGGCACAAGGACCAACTATTGTTCGACGAGGATCAATTGCAGAGCCTTTCGACCATGCTTGTGGGAACGTCATATTGTGAGTCCGAGCTCTCGGAAAGTTAGGTACATCTACTGAACCTTCTTTCAAGACGCATAACCGTTGTACACTACTATCGCTTAATTTCATGCCGTTGCTTTCGCCCTCTAGTCGCATGTGATCTCAAAGCCTATGTACGAACTGCTGGGCCCTTCTCGCCGCCTGCTTGACCGACGGGAACCTGGTACCCCACATCCCCAGAGACGGCTTCCAGGAAATGAAAGAGAAAAAGAACCTCGACCTCTATCAGTCAGCCTGGCCACCTGAGCAAGCCTGAGCACACCGGTCGCAGGGGCAGTCAGTTATATCCGCTTATCGATGGCGAAACGACCGGGTCCAAGTCACCAGGATCGGATTTAAAAAAGTCCAGTGAGGCGTGTAAAACATGTGTTGGATGGCATCGACCCTTCGGTTCCTTGTCGGTGGTAAATTTGGACGGCCACACTGACCCCCCAGGTTAGTCCAGGAAAAGCAGGTATTTTATGATCTGCTTTGCAATTGGTAAAGTTAAGGTCTGCACGCCAACGCTAGTGGCCCTCGGCGTTGTCACGCGAATCCATGCAGGATTCAGAAGTCGACGACCTCTCGCAGAAGCTTGCGTGCAGGACGAAATACAGGAAGACGTCCCAGACTCCTGAGATTCCGAGGCCTTGGACCTCTGAAAGAAAATATCATCTCATTGGTTACATAGATCCATATTCATCCTGTCAGTCAAGCATCGAGAACATGGTTATAGAACTTTGAGGAAGTAGATGATGGTGCCAATGTGAACTGCCCCAAGGTATCCAATGATCACCAGAGATATGAAATATGAAATCAGGCATACGTACGATGAAGAGATTATGGCAGTCGACCGTATACGTAGAACTTGTGCAGGTTCATGCGCTTTCGATACCCCGGAGGTCATTTTGGACTAACCTTTATCTTTTCCTTGGTGCGGCCCACCTGATCTGCACGAGGTACACGTAAGGCTCGCCGTCGTCTCGAACGCTTGCAGATCTTCCGTTTTGAACAGGTCATGGGCACGGTTGCGCGATGGAGGGACGACGACGCGCCATGCCTTTGGCCTGAATGAAATACGGACGGTCAGATCGTAGAGATTTCCCTACAAGACGAGGGAAGAACCAGGAGAGCATAGATTGCCGACAAGCGCTTCTCAATTACCGCCACAATTACGCGCTGCGTTCATTCATTCGCATAAATTCCTCCGTACTCGAGTGTCCATGCGCTCGATATGAGATAAGCCCGAAATTATGTCTAAATGGAATCGGACCGTAGAGATCACAGGTTGTACGACCGCGCTGCTGCTTTTCTGGCGCTTTGTTTCTGGATTTCCGCACCTCAGCAGGTTGAGCAGGCAGATTACTGCAAATGCCTCTCCCGTAATCATGACGTTCAATATACTTAACGGTGGTGGGGAAGTCTCCAACTTGGGATAAGTATGTGTGTCGGGTGGAAGCCAATTTCGCGGACTTGGAAAATGGAGATGATACCTTTTTTGGAAATGGAAGAAGAAGGTTCCGCTGCTATATGCAGAGGCGTGCAGAACTCGTGCAAATCGAGGGATCACCGGGCAGTTCTGGAGCGCAAGGAAGAGTTTTACTTTCATGAGGTTGGATTCTAGATGTGGTTCATAAGTAGTCGTGGGCTTGTCTCCTGGTATGGAGGAGTGAACGAATCGATTCCCTAACTCTACGGGTCTATTACCATAGCTTATGTCTGTCCGCTGACCTTCTATCAAGGGACAGGAACAGGCTATCAAGTTGAAGCTCAAGCTGTGCATGACGCAAAGACTTGACCAATTGTATTCGCACATCGATAGAAGACGGAGGGTTTCGACGTGCATGTCGACAAGCGAGACTGCCAGGTGTATCGATGGACATAACACGGACATCGATGGGGACGGTGTAGGGTAGGGATTCCTGCCTCTCAGATATCAGAGATGTGCTGAAAGAGAAATGGAAGCTGATTGATCGCGCGCTATACTTGGAATGGCTGTACATGCTGCACGTGGGGTGCACGTGCCCGTAGAGGAGGAAATGGGCGTTGGGGTTGCATGCTGCGGAGGGCGGAACGGGTCCGAGAGAGGAGCAATCTGACGGGGGGATGGAGAGAGTGGTTGGACGGTGGAGAGGTTGTGTCTGCCCGGTGATGGGATGAATGTTACGCGGAGTTTAAATGGAGTGATGGCATCCGCATTTGGCAATAGGCCGGCGGCGAAATGGTGCAGGCAGCGAGCATAAAACGCGCTGTGGGGACTATGCTGCAGCGATAAAATCACAGCAATCGCCATCGATTAGCAGAGGGCCTTGGTGAGGATATGCCGGGGGCCATTAGTTGACTGAGAGTGTGACGGCGTGATTAATTGTTGACTGGATAATCGGGCACGTTGCCCATCAAAAAGGATGAAGGCGAGCCTCCCCTCTGCCTCGCCTTCTGCCAACATCACCCACTCTTATACTCCCCCCGTCTCCCTCACGACTCCAGTCACGAAGCTTCGCTGTTTATACCTATCTCAGCCCCCTCGCTCCCGGGGGTCTATCTAACCTTTCTTTTTATCTCAACCGTTCACCTGGTTTCCTTAATTTACGGGTTAGTACTGGCCAGCTGCTCGCCCGCCTGTTCCTGCCTCAAGTGTCCCCGTTCTGACCCACAGTAAATGCATACTACAGCCACGATCCAGACAACAGCTACCCCCACCTTCAAGGACGATCTATTTGCTCCCGTTTCTCGTCCTCCCGCCATCAAAGACGCCCTTGGTTGGTTCTATCCAACGGACGACGACCAGGACCCAAGTTTTGAGGTACGCCGCCCACGTGTTGTTCAACTTTTCGCCGACTAACTCCCCCATCCCTTCGCCTTCCAGCATTGGAATTTCTCCGCTCCAGATACCGCAGTTCACCTTAGTACCCTTCATCGCCCATTCCCAACCTTTCAGAAGATATCCGCCGCCATGCCTCCTCGCAGTACCGACTTCAACGACCACAGCGTACCCAATGGCCGACGCTGGATGGTGAATGGCAGCGGCCAGTACATCGACTCTGGCGCCGAGGCAAACGCATGGGGCCTTGCGGATGAGATTGGCCGCATGAAGATCGGTGATGTCACCTCCGACACCGACGAACCCCGCGTACCCATTCATACGCCCCCCAAATCCAAGCTGGCTGCTGCAGCCGTTGCACAGATCAACGAGTCAAGTCCGTTGGATTCGTCTTCCTCGAGCACCAGCGTCGGCTCTTCTCCGCACGTCCCTGACCATCAAATATCCCATTCTCGGGGTTCCTCAGCCGACACCACCCTTTCCAGCTCTCGCGACTCCATTACAGGCAACGCACTCCTCTCGCACCCTCCTTTGAAAAATGCGCCCGCGGAAGCAAAAGAGAGGCCGCATTCGTTCAGCGGCGGTCTTTCAAGTGCCGATCTCCGTCGTTTGCAGCAAGTGGGCGATGCCGATCATGATCGACAACTCCAGCAACAACAGCAGTGGGCACAGAATCAATATCGTGACCCGAATTCCGAGCAGCTGTCTTATCCATCCCTCGCTACTCAGGTCCATCGTCCTATTCCCCAGCAACAATTTAATTTCCCCCCTAACACTCAGATAAACCACCCCAATGAGCTTGATCGTGAAGAACCCCAACTAGAGTACAATAGCCCTCAGCAACAGCGGTCGTTTGCCCCTGTACCACCTCATCTCAATCATGCACCAGTAATGCCCCCCCTCAATCCTGCGACGCCACCCCAATTCGTTCAGAGCCGCCCTACAAATGCCATTCCGGCGATGAACTATCGTCAGACGCCGCGAAACTTCGCTCCGCCGCAAGGCCCGACCCCGACACTTGGTTACAACGGTGGTCACCACACGTCACACCTTTCCCTAGGCAATACGCAGCAACTCTACGAGATGATGCTTCCTCTTCCTCATGACAATCACCACCCCGCTGTAACCCGCGTCCAGCAGCAGCACAACGTCTTCCGTGCTACTCACCACCACTCGGCCTCGGATCCCTCCGCTATTCGTGATGCCGCCGCTCTAGCTCTGCTCAACAACAGTATGCAAGGCTTCGCCACCCCTAATATGTTCCAGCCTGGAATGCCCCCTGCGATGCAGTTGTATCCGAGCCAGTATTATAGCGCCCAGGATATCGCAGTTCAGCAGGCGGCCATGGCTGCCCGTCTTCAGGCACAGTATACCGGCCCTTATGGCGTCGCTGCTGCTGCAACCCCAGCCCTGCCTCTAGATGGAGGCATCGGTAGCCCAACGAGCTCGAGTGGTCAACCTGGGCCCAGCGCCAACAACAGGAAGTTAGGCTTGTACAAGACCGAATTGTGCCGCAGCTGGGAGGAGAAAGGGTCATGTCGTTATGGCGCGAAATGCCAGTTCGCCCATGGCGAGGATGAGCTTCGGAAAGTTTCAAGGCATCCTAAGGTAAGTCTACCCCTTTCGGCACTCGGGTGTCTCGTAAATTGACTCCTTATCTTTTCTGATAGTACAAGACCGAGATTTGCAAAGTGCGTACATGATTCATGAATCAACATACTCGTTCTGATCTTAACGCGCTGTTTCCTTAGACGTTCTGGGTTTCCGGATCGTGCCCCTATGGCAAGAGGTGCTGCTTCATTCACACTGAGCTATCAACTGCGACAACACCTGGTACTGGCGGCTCGGATAACGCACCTCCTCAGCCCCAAGTAGATGGTAGAGAACGTTCCAACAGCGATACGGATGCGTCGTCGACCGTCTCGCTCCTCACTCGCATTTCACAACGCAACCAGCAACAAGAGACACCCGGAAGCTCCGCCGCCACTCCCGTCGACATGAGCTCTACTAACGGGTTCCAATTCACCCGCCCGCCTACTGGCTCGCTGAGAGTGGATACCTCAGCCTTGGATGGTGCCTCAATCAAGCAGAATAAGTCGGCGTACCCCTCTTTCGCGAGCAACGGCATTCTCTTGCCGGCGACGGACCATATCGCGACCAAGTCACCTGCACCGGTCACTGCTGGCCCCGACCTAGGAAGACAGCATCTTGCACGAATGGAGATTGTTGGCTATCCAAACGTACGTCGCTCATCTCGAAGCTAATCGAACCCACTTGCTAACGCCGACACTTTCCCCCTCCTTCCCGCCGTCCTTCCATTTCTATGCCTTCCTGCCGTCATCTAGCATCAGAAAAAGAACAGCACCTCTTCGACTTCGAACGCTAACCCTCGTCATTCCTTCAGCGGGTCGGACGGTGATTTGAGCTTCAGCCCGTCGCCGCCTGCCACCGGTCATTCGTATGGCCTCTCTTCTGCCGGCGAGACCAGCACGTCGCAGCCGACGCCCACGAGGGTGAATGGACATGTCCGCGCAGGAAGTGCAGGCAACTGGGCCTCGTTTTCTCGCAACAGCCATCTCTCGACCTCGACTTCGGCCTACCCGCACGGCCCAAGCCCTGCCGGTGAGATCATGTCGAACTCGCCCTGGTCGAGCACCGAGCTCGCGGTTGGTTCCTCGCGCCTGCATGAGAAGGCTTGGGCTTAATTAACAGCTATCGCCAAGTTGCGTTTGTACGGACTTAAAACAAGTGCGATGCTCCTCTTATCTTTTTTCTTTCTTTATTATCTTTCAAAAAAAGGCTTCTATCGTCATCTCTTTTTCTTGTTGCCCGCCCTGGTCGGACAATTCTCATAAAAACCTCCTCATCTGTGCTGTCAATGTGCTATAGTTCTTTTCACCCCCCACGTTAGGTCGGAATCCCCCACTATACAGACACCTACACGTACACCATATACGATTCCTCCCTTCTCATCGTGTTTTCATTGTCTCCCCGTCTCTACAGCCTCTCTTTCTCCCTCTCTACCCCTTTTCCCAACAAGTCTGGTACGAAAATGACCTGTCATGACCGCTCTGATTTTGCGTTACGACCTTGCTCACTGCTAGCCCTACCTTATTCTTTACGATCTCCTCTCTTCTCTCCGTACATCACAATCGCGCTCGTCCAGCATCATGTGTTTATTTGATCTCAATTCAATTATGATTCAACTATCTTCACAATAGCATTTACACTAGTCTTAAATAAGTGAGGAAATCATACAACCAAAATACAGCACAGAATTGTAAGTAAATGTCAGGAGGGCATGCGCCACGTTGAATGGGCACCAGGATTATGAGACTTGCAATGAGGGGCTCAGAAACGGAAGAGATGAATCCTCCCTAGAAAAATCTAGGATTAAATCCCGAACGACTGGAGATCCTTGCGGAAAGCTGCCATTCGCCCTTTAGCGTAACCAATGTAATCAAACTCTGGTTCGGCGACATCACCTTCCAGGTCTTCCCTGGCTTGGATAATGCCCCAAATTGCCCAGCTCGCGTGCGAAGCGGCACTCCAGACACGGGCGTCCTCGTCCAACTCGGTGATGAGCTGTTCAAGGGCTGCGTCATCCAACGCAGGATCCTCCGCCAGCATCGCAGCGTGTCGGATGTAGGAGATGTAGAAGTTACGACGCTGCTCGTACGTGGGATAACGTGAAGGCGTAAGGAGGTGCGGCGTGGAACAATGATAGTTGGCGGTCCATTCTTGGAAGTGGTTGGCGATGTCATAGGCAGCGGGGTTGGGTGCTGCATACTCGAAATCGACGACGATGATCTAGATAGATGTTGTCGTCTAGGAACGGGAGTACGTAGGAACACGGGACGTACCTGACGGTGTTCATCGACTCCTTCACTTCCGTCCTTGAGGCGTAAAAGATTGCCGTATTGAGCGTCATTGTGGGCGAAGACGCGCTTGGTGCCAAAGTGCCGGCGTTGTTTGAGCGCCCAAGCCAAGTATCGAGTCCACTCTTTCTTGAATCTCGGCAAGTCGAGTTCCTGTCTGGTGACCTCGGAGACAGTGGAAAGCTTGAGCACCTGTTCGGCTGCTCCAAGCCGCGACTTCACGTCTGCGGCAATTTCATAGCCATGGATGTCGTCGTCGATGGGCTTCTGTTCGTCGACAGCGTCAATATCCACAGAATGAAGCTCCGCCATTCGAGCTCCAATCCATCCGCTGATTTGTGGGTCACGAATATCCTGTGAAGTCAACGTGACAGAGTCGAAGTACTCCTCAATTCTACCGTTATCAAATGTTCCGTACACTCGAGGCCCAATCTTGTATCGCGACGAAAGTACATGCAAGATATGGAGCTCCCGCGGTCGGGAAATAAGGGCACCAGAGGAAGGGCCGTACACGCGGAGCAAAAGCGTTCTGGCGGATGGCACGCTAGAGCACGAGACGAAGAAGACAGCATTTGTCAAAGCTCCGGAAACTTTGTGGATCATGACGTCTTCAGGAGGGATTTGCGCTGTGGACCATACCCGGAGATGCAATTTCTTAACAATCTGGAGGAGTTGAGAAGCAAATGAGGGCTGTTTGTAGTGCCTATATCGATGGGGATGAAGGTATTAGATTAACGTTGTGGAATGAACAGTAGAATCCGACCATGATTCGATGAACTCATGTTGCTCAATCTGCTCAGCTGCCAGTGGCGGAAACTTCACAAATGTGAAGCGAAGAGATGCTCCTCACCTTGCATCTAATTTAACCTTTGCATGGCGCAATCCCTCTTCCCGAAAGTCCTCTACGGAACTGTCTGAAAGACGCGAAGTGGATGCACTGATAAGCAAATCGGCGAGGCTTTGAACGGAGCTTGAGGAAAGTGGCCGAGGCCTCGACGGTGCCGACGGTGTTGCGAGAGACGACGAGGAAGACGAGGGTGGTGGTGAGAGAACTGGGGTCATGGTGGACGACGAGAAAGTGTTATTGTTAGGAGTGGTGGTGGCCAAAGATAAGGATGGATCCTGCAAAGGCTCGGCAATGTTCTTGTCTTATCGCCGTCATGCACAGGCTCGAGCTCCGACGTCGACGTCGCTGCTAACTAGGAACCACAACACCGCTGTTGCTGGTCGTGTGCCACTAAACCGCCTAGCACAGCAAAGCTTCGGCGCTCGCCTCGCAAAAAATTACGGACAATCAATTGTCGCACCTCACGCATGTCCTTTGCCTTCGCCGCTACATTGGTGTCCCTCATGATTATCATTCTTGACGATCCCACACAGCTGGCGGCAGGCTTCAGCTGTCGGTGAATTCGTCCAGGGAACCTGGAATTGGCAGCGTGCCGTGGTCCATGCAAAGGATTGGTCCCCGGCTTTACGTGAAAACTTTCGCAGTTCGAAAGGGTTGTCAAACTCACGCTGGGCCAGGAGCGACAAAAAATGGCTCGTGGCAGTTATTCTAGGACGATTATTCTCTCCATGGCCATGCTTTCAATTGCCCGGAGGCTTCTGAAGTCCGTATGCCCCACTTATTGGTGTCTTCTTCTCGTCGTACCGCGGACCCTCTTTCCTGGGCTCTCTTGACCTCAGTTCGAATATGGTATGCCTTTCCTCTATTTCGAAATTTTTGAAGAGCTAAGTCCACATTGAGCAGGGGCACGTTATGACTGCAACATGTGAAACCATATTGTGCTTCCCTTAGAAATGTTCGGAGGTCCGGTCCTAGCTGCATGACAGCGGCTTTCGATGCGCGGCTTGAAGGCCCATGTCGAAAATCACCAGGGTGAAGTACCCTCATGTTCGTCGATTGATAAGCTACACTTACCTTATTCCCGTGTATCTCAGATCTGTTGCGAATGTTATCGAAACCTTGGCCTAAATGTGACCCTTCAGGTTCTCTCAAGGAACCTGTCTTTGACCAGACTGTATCCCCATTGGAAGCCCTCATGTTTGGAAATAGTAGAAATTCATGCAGGCTGTGGGTCGCGGGGTCCGAGGCCTCTCATGGACGTCAAGGAAAAATCATCAACCAGTGATGGATCTGGGTGACCTGCTAACGGGGTTTCAGGTCATGTATGTGCCGATGGCAAGCTCTTGACAAGGAGAGTCCAAGCACAACAATGCCTTTTTTCGAGGAACAAGCAGGACGGAATGTGCCCAATATGCACTGATGCACTGACGACGAAGCCGAGAACGGCTCTACATAGGGCAACACACCCCTTCTTTTCAAATTCTGAAGAAGCTTAATCCAATATGTCACATGAAGAATCAGTCCGCGACCTTCGACACCCACCTAATCAAGGAATGCGAGATGATCCCCCGGAATCCTCATATGAAACGATCCAACCTAGTTAGCTGGTGGAGCCCCAGGCAAAATACCTCAAGGAGCTAGCGCCATCGTGACAATTAAACAGGAACGTTGCGGATCGAGAATTGCACGTTGGCTTCAGACGGGGTGCGGACGTTCAGGGACCTCGTAGACAAGTTCTTGTCCGAGCAGGCGTCATTTCATTGAAGATTGTACCGTGGATGTGTCGCCTCGAATGACCCTTGGATACCGCGTCTTGTCCTGGTTTTCAATTGGACGAACCCTCGTTATGTAGCAAGTTTCTAGTAACAAGCACCTGGGAAAGGCTTTACGATGCAAGAGGAAGGATTTAGCCAAATGTAGGAGGACATCTAGTTTACAATGCGGTGTCTCGGGACGATGTCAATCCCGAATGGAATGTAGGGTTTTAATTCCTGAGTTGTGATTCGCCTTCCTCGAATGCCTGATGCTTCAAGATTCTACTGTAGTGGACTGCTAGTCTGGGAGACATGAAAATATGCGTCTTCACGGACGGCCCCCCGCTGGCCTATATTTTTTCATCTTCCGCCGATGATTGAGTTGTTGACGTTGTGTGAGTTTTCGTAAGTTCTGCGGAGTCAAAGCTGGGCAGTGCTCGTAGAGCGAACGATATCTAAGAAGGATGAGTGACATCAATGCTTTCCAGGAGGAACACGCTACCAAGAAAGAGACACCAAGGCATGGTGCACAGACGGTCCAAATAAGCTGAAGTAGACGTTAGCCACCGATATGAGCGAAATACGAAGATGGACGGACCCTGATAGACGATGAGATAATTCTCAGGACCTCTTCTTTCCTAGCCGGAGGAAGTAATCTTATTTTGCTATAGTCAATCGAAGAAGCAGAGTGGTGGAAAGTTAGGTCAGGCAAACGTGCTTGCGCATAAAAAATAGCGCCCGCCACGGCCTTTACCCCATGTCAGACATGAGCGTATGTGGTGTGAACCTAAAAAAGGACCCACCAAACCTACGGTCGCTCCGGTAAATCGCACGAGGAAGAAGGCGCTTGTCCCGGTCGCGATTTCCTGAGGTTTGAGGGCACGGGTAAAGACTTGATGAGGCGCGTGGAAGAGCATCCCGAGTCCGATGCCAGCAATCAAGGGATAGACTATTTGGGCGGCGACATTCGACACCTCGTTGAGAAGGTTGAGCAATCCTAAAGGGCCATTGATCAGATCTCTCTTTTTTGAAAATAGAATGATCGGCGTACCGAAACCTAAAGTCGAAATGAGAAGTCCTATCGAGATCGCCCAGTTCTGGCCGCTGGTATCATTAGTCTGGTGTTGCCTATATCCAATGAACCATGCGACAGGTAGCGACGCAAGTGAAGACCCGAGGGAATAGGGTAGGATTTTCAATCCAGACTCCAGTGGCGTCGATCCATTTGCCGCCTGTGTGACATATCTTATCATTTAGTTTACAGACCATGAAAGAAGTGGATTAATACTCACCTGATAGAACAGGGCTAGGTAGAAAGTACCAGCGTTGAAGGCGAAGTTGTGCAGGAAGGTGATAATTAATATGGTCCCTGGAGGAACAGACTTTAACGAAGCCACGGCAAGGTTAATGGAAGGATAAACCTGCTGTAAGGTCGCGGAAAGCAGTGGGGGGAAAAAGGCAGTCTTTGGTTGTATAGCTCTCGTAGACACCTCCAGCCACGAGGATACAGACACCGACGACAATCAATGATAGCGTTGACGGGGAGCTCCCTATTCAAATAGTCAGATGAAAGATGGTCCGACGAGTTTCACTGAACTCACACCCGTTCTCGTTCGCGAAGCTGAATCCTATGATGATACAGCTCGTGCCGGTCATAAACAAGAATCTGCAAATATGGTGAATGCACCGGGGGTTGCAGATCATCTGATACTTACAACCCAAGAAAATCAAACTTCTGTAGGAACGATCTCCAAGACGCATTCGATGATCGCTTCAACTCAATCCCCCGAAGAGCTAGAACCAAAACCACGAAAGAGACGGCGCAGACGGGGATATTGATGTAAACTGAGCAGCGTTCAGCACAAATACCATCGTACATCAATTGTTTACTCACAACCCCATCTCCATCCTGTCGAAGTCCCGTCCCTCCCTACGAATTAAAGGTTTGACTGGGTTTTGTTATCAATTAAACCCGTTCGACTCACCACTGAAAAGCCCGCCAATTAAAGGACCGGCGACGGCGGAACAGCTCCAAGTAATACTGAGTGCTTGCGACCACGTTGCTCGTTGTCGAACTTCGACGATTTCGGCAGTAATGACCCAGACGGCACTGACGATTCCGCCGCCTCCAATTCCAGCTGTTGAAGGGAAGATGGTAAGAAATGAAAATCTAAGTTGTAAATCAATAAACTTACCAAGTGCACGAGCGGCAATTAGCCACTTGATAGACTAGAATATTTGCAAAGGAAGTTCGTTATATGGACAAAAAACAGGCTGATAAGAACTCGCCTGAGCAGCGCCACACAAGACTGAGCCCAAACCAAAAATAGCAATACTGGCGTATAACACAATCTGCCGAAATTCCAGGGCTTTTGACTCGAAGGGAAGGAGGAATGGTTACCTTCCGGCCCACGAGATCCGAAACTCTTCCATACAAAGGTTGAAAGGCGGTTTGTGTCAACATGTATGCGACGCCGACCCATGTGTACTGATTAGACGAAGCTCGCAAATCGCTGGCAATGGTGGGTAAGCTTGTCGAGACTATGGTCTAATGACAGATTTAATAAGTTTAAGTTGCAGCCTGCACGTCCATGGACGAATACTTACGGCGTCAGTGGTGGCGAGGAAGAGAGTTAGTGCGGCTCTACACAAGGAGTCAGTCAAGGGTGATGGTATAAGGAAATTGACTAACCCTATATGGATCACGAGAAGTCGAGAGGTAGAGAGATTGTACTGAGGGCTCGGGGAACCGAGAGACGAAGTCGAGGTGGAAACGATGCTTGACGCCGAAACGCAAGTCGACGAACTCAACATCGACGAGGGCGAGTTAGATGATTCTTTCTCGGCGGAAAGACAGGGGTTCATGGAAGTGAACTTAGGCTGCATGAATGCAGGAGAACCGGGAAAAAATGGAACGGTCGAGAGGTAGGAGAAAATGCATATTTTGCGTCAGGCTTTATACGAGAATGAGTGGCTGAGTCGGGAGGGAAAATATGAGATCGGGGAGGGCGATTGACATATAGTTCCCCTTTGCGAAAGGCGATCACGATTTGGATAGAGGTATAGACTCGATCCAGTCGCGAGGGACGCTCAATGAACCCCGGCCGAAGATCTCGTGAGCTCGGTTTAGCCTCGAGATGCAAGATTGGCGAGGCGAACCCAAGGCCTTTATGTTCCATGACACGCAAACATTGTGCATGACCAATGTAGTGGCGAATTCATGAAGAAGGCCTTTGATGTGACCGGATTGGAACCGCCGAATTACCAAGGGTGGGGTGGCCGCATAGAAATGAAGAAGGCGAAGACCTGCCATGGTGGGGAAGAGAGACAGCCTCGTTGTCCAATTCTGCGCCCAGCAAGTTGGCTGAGAAACAATCCAGGGCCGACAGATCTAATCCTAGATCCCCGCACAATTCGAATCTGGCCAACTTCGGCGCCAAAATATCACACTTTCTACCGCAATCCCCTCTATGCTCATGAGCGAGGAATTCTAATTATTATCATATTATATGCTTCACTACTTGTACTATCAAAATTCTATGCATCGCCTTCAACCCGTCGCCCGCTTCTCTTCCTTCGTCTTCTCGCCGCCCTCTTCTGGCCGCGGCACGTCACGCGAATCTGAAAACACGATAAGCATGAGATAGACCGTTCTCCAGCGACGAAAAACATGCCATCAGAAGCCTAGACGCTCGCGGATGGATTGCCACCCTTGGGATAACCAAGTACCCAGTGACGGAGCGTTATGAGTGAAGTAAACCTTACCGTTATCAACAGATAGAGGTTCGCTTTTCGGGTCCTTCGCCGACTTGCCACCAGGTGCCCGTTTCTCCACATCATCCGCGTAAGCCTCCAGCAGTTCTCTTTGGCGTTTAGTCAAGCTCCTACCGACAACGAATCAGAGTAGGCCATGTGCAAGCAAAAGAAGGAAAGCTTACCGGGGAATTTGAAGGGCGAATTTTACGAAGAGGTCTCCGTTTCCACCTCCGTGTAGATAGGAAACACCTCGTCCTTTCAGCACCATTTCTTCGCCTTGTTGAGTACCCCCGGGGATACGGACATCAACCTCGCCATCCAGAGTGGGTACACGAACGATTCCGCCGAGGAGTGCTCTGTGGAACGGTATCCTGGCCTGATAGTATAGATTTCCACCTTGCCGAGTGAAGAGATTGGAAGGTGTGACGTTTAGCCGAATGTAAAGGTCTCCTTTCGGCCCCTTGCCCATCAAGGGGGCGTCTCCAGCATTTGGTATACGAATAGCCATTCCATCCTCCGCGCCTAATATAATTTTTATGTGGGTCCGCCACAAGATAACGAAGAAGACAGAAACACGTACCAACTGGGATATTGACCTGGACTGTTTGCTTCGTCCGAACTTTTCCAGCCCCTCCACAACTGCCGCACTCTCCCCCGCGAGGAACGGTACTTCCTACTCCGTCACAAGCATTACAAGTACTTGACATCTGGAAGCCGCTGTCAATGACGAAAGTTCGAGAGCCGGTGCCTTTGCAAGTGCTACAGGTAGTTCGTTCCACGCCGGGTTTCAGACCAGAAGCAGAGCAAGTGCCACAGTCGGTTACTGGAGTGATGGTGACCTTCTTCTTCGTCCCTTTACAGGCCTCGAGGAAGTTGATACTTAAGCTGGCTTCGATGTCGTCACCTCTGACATTTCCTCGAGGACCAGCCCTAGGCCCGCCTTGTCCAGCAAACGAATTGAACAGCTGCTCGAATAGATCTCCAGACGCACGTCTGGAACTGCCACCGAAATTCCCGCCAGCAAACCCTCCAGCAAACCCTGGGAACCCTTGCCCTCGTCCAAAGCCGGCGAAAGCATTCGGGTCAAATCCAGGTGATTGAGACGCGGAACCATACTGGTCATAGGCTGCCCTTTTCTTCTCGTCTTTGAGGATCTGGAGAAGTAAGCTGAAGTGTTCATTCGCCTCCGACAGCGTAATGAGACGTACATCATAGGCCTCCTGGATCTCCACGAACTTTTCCCGAGCTCCTTTGTCTGAATTAGTGTCTGGATGGTATTTGCGTGCCAGCTGGACGCGGATGAGTAAGGGAACACAGTTTCCGAGGAAAGGGCACGTACTGAAAAGTATGTCTTCTTGATTTCGGCAGCCGTTGCGTCTGGTTTCACACCCAGCACCTCGTAGGGATTCTTCGCTACTGCACGAGACGGTGCCGTGGCATGTATTGAGCGCTAGATACGAGCTAAGCTATTACGTTTCTAGAAATTCAGGTCTAGGGCTTACCTTGTCACCGACGCGTTTGGACGGGGAAGGCAAAGGATGTCGTTGCAGACATCCTGGCCGGTGAACTGAGAGTGAACGAGACGGATTCCCTAGCGTTTTCCGCGCACAAGAGTTGAATGCAACAAAAGTTGAGAAACCCTTGGGTGTGAGACGAGGTGGCATAGGGCCTGAGGAGGAGTAGCAGCTAACTTCCGGGAGGAAATGACGAGCACGGATGTTCTTTGGACTTCGAAAGAAATTTGAAGTGTTTACCTTTGTTTACTCTCATGGATAACTTTCCATCCTTGCACCTCTCTAGAAAATCAGGCATAATAATTAGAAAGTTACTGGAACCCCTTGCAGCTGATCCCAAGAAATTTGGTCACCGCTGGAACGAAATGAATATCATATTGCACAAAACTACCACAAGATCAGAGAAACCAGCCTCTTCCAAGATGTGACACGGATAGGTTTCCGCATGGCCGATGTTCAGGGGGAACAGATGAATATGAAGCGCCTGAAGATGAATCCATAGGAGTTAAGAAGCCCGCCGCCATGTTTGCAGACAAAGAATGTTGTTCCATTTTCTGCTGAGATCGGAAGGGCATGATTTCAACCTTCAGTTTCATTAGAAACCTAAGTTAATGCAGACCCCTAAGTTAACGAATGATATACGACAAATGAAAGCGTGCTGATAAACTGGCCGAGTAGCAATTTACGATACCGGGCCGTTGTAAGTTTCAGGCGAGTCTCCACCGCTTTTGAATTCAACACTCGGGGAGCATAAAGTTAAGCAAAGTTGACCGGTTGACGTGAAATTAGCAGGCTTACAACCTATCAAGGTTATATCACCAGACTTAATGAGTGTCGGCGTGGATAGCACGCGACCAGGCGGATCTATACTATAGGGAAAGTGAGTGTTTATCTGACAAGCCCAGGGCCAAAGGTAATGATGATGAAGCCTCGCCTTTGAAATTAAACCCTACGTTCACTGTTTGTCATCGTACGTTTCTTCGTCATGGGTACCGGCGCGAGACCGCCACCATGACTTCCCGTAGGAGACCAGAATCTCTTCGCCCTTCTTGATCTCGTGGTTGGCGCTCCAGATGCTCATATGTAGCTCTCCAGACGCTTCTCTTCCGTCTAGAAAGACCACGTTCGGCTTGGCCGAAGCGCCTCGGTAGTCGTTGATGAACCGGGCTTCATTGCCCATGGCGCTGGCGTCAATTCCGACGCTGACACCACCTGGCAGCCTGCAGAGAGACAAATCATAGTCGGAGCTCGGACGATCGTTACAGTGTATTTCACCTAAGATACGTCTATGACCTTCAATTTAACCGGACGGAGCCACAACTACACACCTAGATATTGGATGATATACGTCTTTGGAGGTATTCTTTGGGCGGCGAACAACCCAAATTGGCCATAAGCTGGATGAGATGCACCGGTTATCCTCTTTATGAGAACCTTAGGATTGCTCGAGGGATAATTTGACCGATTGCTTGCGGACGAGCAATTCTGCAAGTATTTCCTGGTCTCAGGTGACACAGAGCTGTGATACTTGGCTGAGCGCAGGAACACTAAATGAGACGGCCAATTTGTTGGCACTGCCTTGCCTGAACTGCCCTTCAGGTCGAACAGTGATGTTGCTTTCTTGGGCATGTAGGCCAGTTGCTTCAGATTGAAAAAACGGAAGATTGATATGTAGAGACCAAGAGCGAAGAATGAGCTAGAAAGGAAACTGCTGTGCATCTCTTTGTTGCCAAAGCGAGGTCACCGTGGGAATACACTAGGTAATCTCCTTTTGCTCGTCCTCGTTGCCGACGACTACACGCTCAGCCTCTGAACTTGGTCGGAACTGCGTTCGTGGACGCTTATTTCAATGGGAAGGTCAGCGACAAAATCTGTCGCGCGAGTGTACGCCGATGTAAACGCTCGTATGGGAGCGTCCTGGTATGAATACGGTACGATCGCCACATCTTTAGTCGAAGGAAGCGCTCTTTGATGACCTGGGTTTCCAGACAATCTGCAGGTTCAGTGGGGTTCTCAGGATCACTACGAGATCGTGCGCAAGGTTGGACGCGGAAAGTACTCTGAGGTGAGTCTGAGCGTTTTGAAAGAACGTCGATGGGAGATCTTCATACGATGCTCGCTAGGTCTTTGAAGGAATAAACGTAGTCACGGAAGACAAATGCATCATCAAGGTGTTGAAGCCCGTCAAGAAGAAAAAAATTAAGCGCGAAATCAAAATTCTCCAGAATTTGGCCGGTGGCCCCAATATTGTCGCCCTCCTCGATGTTGTTCGCGACCCTACTCCCAAGATCCCCAGTTTAATCACAGAATACGTACACAACGTCGACTTCAAAGTCTTGTACCCGCGCTTCACAGACCACGATGTGAGATTCTACATGTTCGAGCTACTCAAGGTTCGCTTCTCCCTGAGCGGTTGCTGTCTCTTCCCGATTGATGAAGCTGCCTCAGGCTCTCGACTACTGCCACTCTAAGGGCATCATGCATAGGGACGTTAAACCCCACAACGTCATGATTGATCATGAGCACCGTAAAGTTCGTGAATATTACGCTACCGTCATTTTGTCGTCTTATTCTCCCGCCTAGCTGCGCCTCATCGATTGGGGCTTGGCCGAGTTCTATCATCCCAAAACCGAGTACAACGTTAGGGTGGCCTCCCGATACTTCAAAGGTCCGGAACTGCTTGTGGATTTCCAAGAGTATGATTACAGTCTCGACATGTGGAGCTATGGTTGCATGTTTGCGTCGATGGTATTGAGGCATCCTTTTTTATACCTTGCCTTATCATTGACCGTCATCATTAGATATTCCGCAAAGAGCCTTTCTTCCACGGTCATGATAACTACGACCAACTCGTCAAAATTACGAAGGTGCTTGGAACTGATGAGTTATATGCATACATCGACAAGTATCACATACGCCTGGACCCCCAGTACGACGAGCTGCTTGGAAGGTGGTCGACCTTTTGTCTATCATGTGAGGCTCACAACCTAACTGTCCGTTTCAGATATCCCAGGAAGCCTTGGACGAGATTCATTACCTCGGAGAATCAGAGGTACATCTCTAACGAAGCTATCGACTTCTTGGACAAACTACTGCGTTATGATCACCAAGAACGGCTTACGGCGCGTGAGGCTCAAGCCCAGCCCTATTTCGGTGAGCCACTTGCCACGCTCACATCCTTTTATGGTCTCAACAGTCTACAGACCCTGTTCGCACTGAGACACCATCTGCTACTCCAGACGGAGAAAGTGATTCTGCCTCATCAGGCTGATACCTCTGAACACAACTGTTTTGTATCCACTTTGTCATTCCTTTTGTACGTGTTCGGTATATATAGATCCTTTATATTTAGCTCCTCCTTTCATTGGCAACGAACGGCCAATAATGTTAAGGTGGGTTTCTACGATCGCTCGAGAGGATCCTGCTAATGTTGTCCCAGTCGTGCAATGTGAATTGTTAGTTTCCTTGAAAGGCTCTGCTCCTTATATGCATGTTGACAGCTAATTATGGCCCCACACAACATGAGGTGGGCAACGCTTGTCCCCACTCAGGCCCGTACATATCTCTTGCGCTTATTATGATACTGCAGACCCAGTGCCACATTTTTCCGTCTTGCGTCTCGCAGAGCACACATGTTCGGGGTTGCATGCGACGGACGACGCCTTCTTTCTCTTTTCACCTGATCCACCTGAGTTGAGCTTAAAATGTCCCTCTCCGAGCCTGAAGCAGGCATCATCCACATTGACGCTTCAGCCAGAGTGCTATTATTAATAACGACAGGGCCTCTTCGACAAAGTCATCCGCAAAGACGTTCTTGAGCTGCCATGAGGGAGTGATCCTGAAGCCAGCTATATAACGAACTAACAGTTTCCCTCACCTTATCTCATCAGTACCATCTTCGCCCCTTTCGATGAACCTCTTCCTTCGCTTCTTTCTTGTATCCTCGATTGTGTTGTCGGCAACTGCCTTCGACAACTCTAGATATGACAATGTGAGTGTACAGCCTCCTTATCTCTGATTCGGACTAAAGCTCGCACGCACATCAGGTCGCTGTGTAAGAAGACATCTTCCCGTGTTCCAGAATTTCTCACCTTGAACCTCTAGGTACTGGGGTCAAAACTCGTATGGGGCGGCCAATGGTGCAGATACTGCCAATTTCCAGAAACCGATCTCCTTCTACTGCAACGTAAGTTCCGGATATCAAGGGCGTTCGAAAGGCCTAGGCTAACCTTCAGTTCCAGGACAACGCCATTGACGTCTTCCCTGTGGCATTTTTGCATGTGTTTTTCGGTCCGGGGAACGCCCCTTCCATCAACCTAGCGAATGTAAGACTCTCTTGAGCAGAAGGAAGACTCTTGACAATGACTGAATAGACATGCAATCCTACGGACAACACAACCTTTCCTGGTACCACTCTTTCCGACTGCTCAGCGCTGGCTGCAGAGATCACGGCCTGCCAGGCCAAAGGAAAGATCCTGACGCTCAGTTTGGGAGGAGCAACCGGTGCTGTCGGCTTTCAGTCCGATGATCAAGCCTCAAATTTTGCCCAAACTATCTGGGACATGTTCTTGGGAGGTAGTTCCTCTACGCGACCCTTTGGAAGTGCTGTATTGGATGGGTAGGCCTCGAGGACGAGTCTGACATCACTCCCACTGCTGAAATTTGTGCGTAGGGTCGACCTCGACATCGAAGGCGGGGGTTCCAGCCACTATGATGTCTTTGTCAACAAAATACGCTCTCTAGCCTCGGGTGCCTCTAAGAAGTGCGTGGGTTCTTCATACCAACTGCGTCTCATGTGTTAAAAACCTTGCGTCCTAGATATTATATCACAGCTGCACCGCAATGTGTCTTCCCGGACGCAGCTCTCGGCGGTGTTTTGAATTCCGCCAGTTTCGACGCTGTTTATGGTAAGCTTCTTTCCTTTTCTTGGAGATAAGCAGACACTCACAAGATGCTCCGTAGTTCAGTGAGTTTCGTTTACTTGGCGGATTCCAGCTGTCTTTATGATTCCCTAGGTTTTATAACAACCCCTGCGGTCTGCAAAATTTCGGACAAGCTGCTGTGAGTAGCCAACTTGTAAATCATGGCTATCTTTTAACGTTGAGAAAAGAACTGGAATTTTGGAATCTGGTACGAACCCCTCATATTGTTATCGGTCCGCTCCTACTGATATGAAATGAATCAAGGGACGCTTGGGCACGCAATACCAGCCCAAATAAAAATGTCAAAATATATCTTGGAGCGCCTGCTTCCAGGAGTGCAGCAGGATCCGGCTACGTTCCCATTGACAGCCTAAGCGCGATCGCGGTTCAAATGCGAAGGAGTTTCCCGTCTTTTGGAGGTGTGATGTTGTGGGATGTTTCTCAGGCGTATGGTAAGAATCACCCTGCTTCAGACCGCAGTCACTCATTGTATTTCTCCTAGCCAACAATAGATACGACTTGGCTATCAAGCAGGCCTTGAGCGCCGCTGGAGGAACGGGTTTCACCTACCCTGCCTGCAATGCCCCTTCCTTTGTTCCTGGTACGAACTATCCTGGTGGTTCCACAGTATCTTTTGAAGGGTAAGCTCTCCTCGAGCTCTACCCGGTTCTTATGTATTCACCATTTGCATTTATCCCTCTAGGTATATCTGGCAGGTCGGTGTGCGCGTCTGGCCTGCGGAGCGTTCTGGCTGACCGTCACTCTAGGCCAAATGGTTTGCTTCATCTCAACCTTCGAATAATCCCAATGGCGAATGGAGTGCAAGTAGGTGATTGAGCTCAACTGGAAGGAAGGAGGATTAATCTTTCACAGTCAGTGCATGTGGTGGACCATCGCCAACTTCAACTTCAACGTCGACCACGATTCCGGCGACGAGCTCCACCACTTCTCGCTCCACGACGACGACCTCAACCACGACAACTTCAACCACGACAACCTCAACCACGACAACCTCATCAGCACCAACGACAACACCAGGCGGGAGTTGCACTGGGATAGCCTCGTGGTCAAGTACTGTTGCGTACCTTGGCGGTGCCCAAGTGGTTTATGCGTGAGTCATCGTCCGTTTGTCCCAAAACCCCTAATAAAATAAAACGATCCTTCCAGCTCTCATCTATGGACTGCGCGATGGTGGTCACAGGCAGATGTTCCTGGTGGTACGGTTTTCCCTGTGTTTGTCATCAATTCTCGATATTAAAGATAATATTAGGTGTTGCCGGTGTATGGATAGACAATGGGCCGTGTGGACAGTGACTTGGAGTGGAGAAGCTTTCTCCACAGAGATATCGATGCCAGAGGCTGCGTTTTCCCCCGACGCTCGCGCTGCCTTCATTCCGTGCATAGCTGTCCGCACGTATTTGTCACCTCCTGTTCCTACATCACATCCATTTTATCACCTTAGAGTCAGCAGGAACACGTTTCGACACCTACGTTGAAGGCAGAGGTGGCACGGTCTATTTATACAATGGTCCAATGGGCCCTCGGCTTTGTCACACGATGTGGCGACTCTCTTCCGACATGTGGACGATGCAAGAAATATCTCTTGAACACAAGGTTCGACAACGTAAATGATCGTCCTGAAGGTCACACGTGCACGTCGAAGTGCGAGACTCCCCGTTGTTCGAAACGCATGAGTAACGCGCCGGACTCGGGCCTGTTCTTCGTCTTCCAGAGATAGGTCAATGTCGACGTGTCAATCCGTGGAAACTCCAGTTCCAGTTCTTTTAAGACCGCGAGGTGTCTTGGGGCAGAAGGCGCCTCTGGGACCCTCGACAATGTTCGATGTGGATGTGGGATCCATGATACTTTTCTCCGTCTTCCCAGCACTTCTCTTGTCAACCAATTTAGTGGCAGCATTCTCCAATTCCCGGAAGGATAATGTTGGTCCGGTTTCCGCCCTGCAAGAGATGATACACTGATTCGTGACTTCCAGCTCGCAGTGTCCGTGGATTATGTGTATCTCATCGAAATAGAACCCTTTGCTGACTGTTCGTTAGTTATTGGGGCCAGGATTCTGCAGGACACCAACAGAGGTGAGTGGCTTTACTGGTTTTCGCTTAAAGGGTTTTATGCCTGTCTAGACTTGGTTTCTATTGCGAAGACGACACCATTGACGTTATACCGATGGCGTTTCTCTACACTTTTTTCGGTAAAGGTGGACAACCAGTAATCGACTTCTCCAACGTACGTAGCACATCTCGCTCAGTTTTGAGGAGAAAATTGATTACCATTCTCGTAGATCTGCAGTCGAGGCTCCAATAACTTTGCGGGCACTGACTTGGCAGATTGTTCCTTCATGGCGTCCGACATCCAAAAATGCCAGGCAAAGGGAAAGCTCGTCACGCTTAGCCTTGGAGGAGCCACCGCGAAGGTTGGCTTCAACAGTGATGCTCAGGCAGCGGGTTTTGCAAGGGTAATTTGGGACATGTTTTTGGGTGAGTGTGATTCCTATTTGAAATGTTGCATGTGCGGCGCTGATCATGTCATTTTACCGATTGAAGGCGGAAGTAAGTTTCTTGCTTGATTCAGGATTTCTTCAATTTGTTTTGGGACACAGATGGAACCGTTCGGCCACTTGGGGACGCTATTCTTGATGGGTAATGTCGGCTATGTATTACAGGTACGAACCTTAGACTTTGACCACTTTGCAGAATCGACTTGGACATCGAGAATGGATCATCAGCACATTATGATACTTTTGTCGATGCACTCCGTTCACTTGCGAAGGGTTCGCGCAGAAGGTGTGCTCAGACATGATTCAGGTATACTCAAGGAACATCGTTAAGTTGCTGGTAGATTTTATGTCACTGCGGCCCCACAGTGCCCATTCCCGGACGCAAAAGTGGGCGCTTCCCTTAATTCCGCCTTCTTCGACGCTGTGTATGTTCAGTTCTGTAAGTCAAGGCACTTCGGGCCCAGCTTCATCCGACTCATCATTTCTAAAGATAATAACTACTGCGAAACGTCTGCCCCATCTGTGAGTACCCACTTTAAGTACAATGATATGGCAGATGGGTGTTGACGCCAAGCCGCAGGAATTTAATTTTGCAACCTGGTATGTCCTTGATATATATATGATATGTATAGGTCTATTTTTCCTCACTTCTCGGAATCTGAGGTGATAGGGATCATTGGGCGAAGACGCAGTCACCGAACAAAGATGTGAAGGTCTACCTTGGTGCTCCGGCGTCCACAGGGTCAGCAGGGAATGGATTTGTTTCCAGTCAGACCCTCGTCAACGTAGCCCGAGATGCGCAGAAAAAGTACTCCTCATTTGGAGGAATAATGCTATGGGACGCCGACTCAGCGTACAGTAAGCAGCCTTGGCGCCTCCGAGTTGATATCTATGCTGAAACTATTTATAGCCAACAACAGGTACCATGTCACTGTAAAAAACGCAATCAGGTCATCCCCGAATCCAGTCCCCAATCCAAACCCCGTGCCAATATTCAAACCCGGTACAACTATAGCGCCTACCAGGACACAGACCCCCAGTCCGCGCTCCACGGCACCAGCCGCTGTTTCTGCTGCCCCTTCGACCTCCAGTGAACCCCCAAGGGATCCCCGTGCTACCGCCCGCGTAAAGCGCCCAGCCTACGAAGTCGAAGAAATGGACGAAGATTCCGGAACGACTGATACCCTCCCCTCGGTGCGGTCGAGATTCTTCAAGTTCTAATATGCCAAGACATGCGCCCGTCAACCTCGAGCCCTGCCCGAAGCATGATCTTCCTCCAACCCCCATCCGTCATGACCGCAGTATTCTTTGAAAGCTCTTTCTCGGCGCTGTCTTTTGTTCATTTTCTCAAAGAAGTTTGGAAGCGTGTAAGAGATGTATCATTAGGAAACCTTGTGTACTTATCCATCTGAAGAACATGGCCTGGCGCTACACTGGCCGTCACTGGCTTGATGAAGGTTGCCTTCCTCGGCGATGTAATAGTAAATTTAACAACCAAAAAACGACCATGTATGCAACGGTGTGTGGCGTACAAAAATATCACAAATTTCGAGCAAAAAATCTGTCTTACAAGCAAAAGGAAGACCTTTCGCTTGAATGTGGCAGTGACTGCTGGTATATTTGTCAGCCGTTTTTCTTTTCTCGGCGAGGCTATTTTTTTTTAGATATGAAGATTTCATATCCGATTCTAATCATACTTTGCATCCTTACTCCATTACTGCTTCACTGGATGCACCAGGATCTCGTTCGGTTTGATTATCGCCTACCGGCGTCTAAATCAGGATTCCGTGATAAGCGCCGGCAAGGCTAACTCACTATCCCATCACACTGATTACTACTTACCTCTGAGGTGTGCACCACTCAAATGCCCGAATCGCACATATTCGTGGACCTTCCAGAATAATTAAATTTACCCGGCTTACAAGCACTTGTCACGCCGCTCACAAAATTAAACCTTCCTGCCTCACCCGATATACTTTCCCGCAAGGATCATCGTGACGGGATACCATCTATCTCGCACTATATTTAACCTCGTAAAATTTCTCGCGTCGGCGCCAAGGACATCGCTAAGTATACGCCCGACCTTCTTGTGGCTATCCCGGATGAAATTCGGCCAGGTGTGTGTGTGAAGTCCCTCCAGCATTTCGAGCTGCGAGAAGGGGATTGACAGAGATTTTCGAGTGCCCGGTTCCCAGAAGCCGCATAAATAGCTACAAGAGGCGGCCTACTCGTATTGAGTCTAAGAATGCTCTACTAGCGGCGTGGAAGAGGGAAAGACGTCGAGAGCCAAGCTAATGTGTAACACGGGTGTACATGCGTCAGAGTGAGGTGAGCGAGGTATATCTATAGTCTGCATGCGCGTGTAGCGTAGAAGACGAGAACGTGCCAAGACGACGGAAGAAATTCGCTGGGAGTGGGCATGAGAGATGACGGGGCCGGGATGTTAGGCTGGTATGGGATACCCGGTGGTCCTGGTGGTATGAACACAACAGTCGTCGCAGAAACCAAGAAACCGAGACGGGAATTCGCAGTCTGGGAGTCAGTAGGAACTTCAAATTAGGAAGCGTTGGTCGGGTTTGGTGGTGCAGAATTTGAACCTTGCTTTTTCCGCTTTGTCCGTGTTCTTTTCTTGTGAGGAGGCGGTGCATCTTGCGGGATGCTTGCAGGGCTATTTGCAGCCTGGGTGGCCCTCGGATGGGAGGCAAGAGCGTGACTGGAGCTGGAGGGGAGTTTCGTAGGGTCATACCGCGGTCGTGAAACACGTTCGTTCGTACCAGTTATGGTGACTCGATCACCTGGCTTCTGTGTATTCATGTGCCGGGACGCGTTCGGGGCATTGAAAGGACGCTGCGCAGAGGTAAAATTGCTTCCTGGGTTGCTCGAGGACCCACTGGTCGGTTGAGCCGGCTGTCTGAGACGCCAGCCCGACGAATCTCCCCCAGGAACGGTCTTGAATCCGTTGATTACTACGGGCTGAGCTGGCCCTTTAACCGAGAAAGGGTGTAAAGGTTTTACAACAGGAGGATTTATAGCTTGCTGGGGATGCTGGGCTCCAGGCTGCCACCGAAGCAATTTGTTCGGCTCAGCCCCGTCAGGCTGCTCAGGAATGACGTCGCCGTCGGCCTTTCGTTTACTCTTACGGTCATTCTTGTCGTCTCGGGGAGGAGGCGATGGCCCAGGGTCATAGCTGGGATTTTGGGCTTGCCATGGTTTGCCTTCCGGAGTGAGGAATGAGCCTCCAACCGCGTTAAACGAATACCATACGGGTTCGGGCGGACTAGCCATCGAGGGAACCATGTTCGCGAGCTTTCTATAGAGGACATAGGCCGCATGGGCGTCGTTGCTCGCATCTGTGCAAAGTATCATCGTGTCAGGTATTTTTGGGAGAAAATCCAAAGGAAGGCTAAAGATAAGGGACTAACATTCTTGCTGATCTAAGTCGAGCACTCTCTCCCAGTTGGTGCGAGTAATCTTGCCCTTTAAGAGCATCCTGTACTCGTAGCTCTCAACGAGATGGGCAAGGCCAAGGGAGGAGTTGTACTTCCCTCTCCAGCGGGCATTGTCGACGGTGCGTGCTAGTAAGGAAAGGTCTACACAACTCCGCACGGACAGCCTGAAGTCGTTAAAAATCTTTTTCGCATCGCCTAGACAAAAGACAATGTTGTGAGCGAAACGCCGATTGAAGACAATAATATCGAACTTTGAATAGCAACACCGCATTTGACGATACCTGGATTCTCGAGCAGCAATCTCAGTTGGATCGGGAATTCTGGAGTGAAGAGTGATGTCGCGTATGATTCATGGGCCGCGGTAGTTTGAAGTAAGGTATATACCTTGCATTGCACTGATCTGCACGAGCAGGATGTTGTCACGATTGGCTAGCTGCACGAGAGCTGTGCGGTTTTCTCGACCGCCTTTCACAAAGTTGGGTTTCCATTCGAGATCAAATCCTAGAACATCGTCCCAGAGACAGAGCCGAGCTAGTTCAACATTGGCCTGATGATGATCGCGAATATAGATGCGTCTAGCATTTGGATTGTACTCTCTCCAAGAATAGGCCTCCGTAGGGGCCGGCCGGGGAGGGAGTTTTTCAACGGGCAACGGCTTCCAAGGGGTCGGAGAGTCGGCAGGTTCGGATTGTGGTGGAACTGTCTGGGCGCTGTCTGACATGGTGGATGCAATGAGAGGTTGTTTGGACAGGCTGGGTAGATATGTATGCGTCCCAAAATAACGGGTGGGAAGGGCCGAAGAGACGGAGGCTTGGCAGACAAATATACGAGGTGGACTGATTGACGACTGTCGGTGGTGGAAGGGAGAAGAGCACAGCGCAGTGGCCGTGGCCGCCGCCAAATTTAGCGCACGTCCAATTGGCTGCTATTCTCCCCGCCGTCACACGAGTCACGACACAGTCACATCACGTCACACGCCCCTTCCAAGAAAAAGGCGGCCAAGTCAAGGCACACTCGTCTGCCCGCTCCTTCCGTCTTCCCCCCACCTCGCTCGCGCTGCTTTCCCCTCGGTGTGCACCATGTGTCCCCCACACGCCCTCCGCCCGCCTGCTGTCCAAGCTACACTATTCTTGGCCCCGAGCATTTTCCCGGTTCCAAAATAGCACAGGACTGGGCATGGGCTTGGCAAAAAGTCTTGGTATGCTAACAAAAATAGGCCACCGCTGCACGACTTAAGAGCAGCTCTCTGGGCAACCCTCAAATTCTTGGCCCCATCGTTCCTTTCATCCCAACTATGAACTCCCTCGTCTCTCACCACAATCCCCACCGGGACTCCTCCGCAAACATGCGCCACGCTCCAGAAGACGTTAGGCGCCTTCTCTCATCCGCCTTCAATGTCCTTGACCAGGTACGTCCCCCGTTCCGTCGTTTACTGTCACAGCCTCAATTCTATTCATGTAGACTCCTCCTCCGAGTCTGCGCGAGATCTTGTCCGCATACCGAACAAAAGGCGACGGTGATCGCGACATGCTGCTTGCCATGCTCAACGCGAAGACTGCTGAAGATCAGGTTAGTTTCGCTGTCCCACCCTTGTCGTTTTAGATTTTTGACCAAGCGCCATTGTAGCGACTCGCATCAATGGCGTCTCTACAGCGTACTATGTTGGACATCTACCAGCAATCCCCTCCCAGCCCAGAACCTGCACCCTATTCGCGGCCCATCGCGAACGGCGCGTACAATTACCCAACCCCGCAGTTTAACCAATCACCCCGCCTCTGCGATCAACCACCATCTCGTCGTGCGCACCACCGTCATCGTGCTGCCTCTCGCAGTCGGTCGCCCCCACCCCGTGGGCATGTAAATATGTTGCACCGAGACGTCCCCATACCACATCACTCTGAGCAACACCCTCGAAAACGTCATCGCCCAACCCATTCACCGCATGTGCCACATGCTGCGGTCTATGAAACATCACACCCCTCCGAGCAATTCCCCCCTTCACCTTACTCTTCTTCGGGTCGAAGTGACTCCGCAGAATACTCGCCCCGATCACGAGCGTCTATGACCATTGGCAATCTCCTGTCCACAGGTCCAAGCCGCGAAATGCACGGAGACACGCCCTCGGAACGTGATTAAGGATTGATTTTTAGGTCCTCTTCGTTCTTGCTGGTTTTTTTATGTCGTTTATTGCTCTTCCTCGGAACTCTATGGTACCTTCTTGACGCCTTTACATACGTATATATTTTGATGCCATCTCTAGCTGTAAATCATCCTCATATACCTCCCTTTGTTAACTCGTGTTGTGTGTCTAGTGACTACGCCATCCTACCTATACATGTCTGCATAATGCATGAATTCTCCGCCCCACCTCCTTATCGTCTACCTTAAGAGTTTCCGGATCCTGTTCGAGAATTCGAGTGAAAGGTTCTTGGTCTGCGGAACCGCACATACGTGGTGACTTTCAATTGCATACGATTCTCCAGTTATCCGTTCATGTGTCCTCATTCCGCGCTCGCTCTAGTCTTCAATTCTAGGCATTATGTCGGGCTTGGTGTAACATGGAACTGCTTCACTTTTGACTTGGCGCTTACTCTCAATCATGCTATTTTTGCGACGGCGCAATCAGTTGCACAGTTCGACTTGGCTGCAGCATCATGCGTGGGACCGTATTCCTAGGCATCTTCCCAAGAGCATCTTTCGCAATCAAACGGACAGAATCAGGGCTTGGCACCGACCAATACTCGACAACCAGCCGTATCAGGAGCGGGGTTTGGCTTTGGACACATGTTGTATCTTGACCTATTTTTGTCTCTCCGCTGGGCGTTTTGATGTATGTCAGTCGCATGCGGAATGATTTCTTGGTGTAACGTTATCGGTGTCGTGCTGGCCTCTGGATGAAGGCAAAGTACGCCGTGTGTGAGGGTTCGATTGCGCGAGAATGCGCATGAAGGCGCGCCGTTTGGAATTATCGCAGCCACATTGGTCACCGGATCGTGCAGGAGAACGGAAGAGAAAATTCCAATTGTCGGGCCAAGACCATCGACTGAGTGACCTGCATGACCAAAACCAAAATAACGAGACGGAAGCCACGTAGCCTGTAGGCCGCCCCGAGACCCATATGGTCCAGCTGGGACTGATAGTATTTTGGACGTGACGCTGAAAGCTGACATACATAGGCACCGCACAGGAATAAACATGTAACATGTTTTGCGTAGAATATGGCATCCGGTCGCGCCGGATTGACCCAGGCAGTCGCTATGCGCCGAAGAACCGCGTAACAGGGAGAAAAACGTTAACGAATAGGCTTGGCGTGGACGGTTCCAAAAATAACCTCTGTCAGTGTCACGCTCGCTTAATAGCCATTCCGTCCACGTGACGTAATCGCTTTTTTTGGTCTTTAGTGTTCACCTTACTACTGCTGCCCTTCATGTCTTCATCTGAGCCTGAGTCCGATGTCGTCCGCACTGCTACGCATGTCTACTCGGCTGTAGAAATATTCGTGCTATGGTCAAACTCTATGGGGATCCAGGGCCACATCTCCCTAAGTGCGCTGTAACATTGAGAGAGTATTCAATTTTGTCATATCATGCAACCCTTGCTGAACTCTAGTCGCCGTGTATGTCCTTCCACCATCTCCCAGAGACTGCCCCTGACGTCGGTTACTCTAGCTCGAAGAGATGGCTAACAGAAACCTACTCGAAAAAATCAATGAAAAACACGCCGTAGACCTGAGGACGAACCTGCTGCCTCGTAAGTTCCGCTTTCTACTTGTTCCGGACTTTTTTCCTGACAGCATGTTTTCAGTAGAACCTGGACTACTTCTAGACATGGACTCTCCACTTCCCCAGATGACCCTGTTTCTCCGCGAGGATGTACTCGCGCGGACCCTCTCGTACGAGATCGACCTCGCCAAGTATCGCCTTGCTCGAGTCCGCGCTGGACACGCTGATCCTGGACGTCCCCCGTACGAGAAGGTGTTTCCGACTCTCGACCTCAAAGATAGATTGTCAGTCGGTCCTACAACTGATCACCGTGTGCATTATGTTGGCCGGGATCCCATTTTCCGAGAACTCGTTGTGTATGAGAGTGAGCACTGTCCTGGTATTCTACTGCCCCCTGATGGACGTCAGTTTCCTGTTATCAAGACACTGCTGTCCATCCCACTTTCTTTGCTACATACTCTACCGCGTCTTGTCTCTATGCTGCGTCGTACTGCATATTCCACCCAACTTGCTTGTCAGGATGGCTGTGGCTGTTCTAAGGTTTTGGTTCTGGGATCCTCCTGACAGCCTTTGGAAATTGAATGCTACTGTCCATGAAACTGAAGCATGACCCGCCCCAATAATGGATCCAAGCCGTGATGGCGAGACAGTCGAGAAATGGAAGTCACTCTCCTCGATCCCCACCCTCGAGACGCTATACTCTCTGACTTCGCCGCAGACAGAAACGGTGATTGGGGATTCTCGAGTGCGCAGGACGTTCTTGGAGGCATGCACGACCTTCAGCATTGGAAGCATGGGTTCTATCGACTCCGAACGACTTCGAATTATTGTCGGAGGATCTGTACCATGATCGAAGTAAGGAAAACATTGCTGGATGCCTGTCGCCTTTAATCACTGGGACGAGGATTCGGACGGCTCCTCAACGACACCAATTTTCGCAGACGAGGAAGAAAATATTTCAAAATGCGATGTAGAGAAGTGGCGACAGGAAGACTGTCTCTGTCCGTATCACCGTTCCACATAGGCATCTTGGGCGGGATGTCTGCGAACGACATGCTGATGGTACGTGGCCTTATTGGAGTCCGGGACTATCTCGATGTTCTTGAACCCGTCCATGCCTGCCAGTGCACTTGAACGCTGAGCTGTTCTCCTGCAGACGTGAAGTTGGTATCACAAGGAGCCCAAGTATTTGGTCGCAGTTAATTTGAACAAGTGTGAGATCCATATGTTTGCGAGCGAAGCGAGCAATTCCGGCTAAAGGGGGACTCCCACTTGCCTACATGGACCTGATCCAAAAATAGACTTCCTGCTCTCACACGTGATGAGACCGGTGATGGTCATTTCCTCATTCAGACATGGTTGTTTGCTAGGTCCACACTTGGCGTCAACACCGACTCTCCTTTCTTGACGTACAGACTCTAAACTGGATGACCAATTATGTCTTCCGATGAGTTCGATAACCTACCGGACGACTTTGCCGACCTTCAGAACGTGGATTGGGTTCAGATTCTGGCGGGGCCACCCAATACAGCCAACACGCAACCCGTCCAAGCTAGCCCGACACATCGAATAGAATCGCCAGCTACACTCTCCGGGTCTAGCACTACTACGACGTCTTCCTCGTCCTACTTCTCCGACGATGACGATATGGACTCGTCATTCCTCGCGGAGCTCGATCGGGTTGAAGAACAAGTCATACAAGGCACTCGTCAGCCAGGTGGTGGTGGTGAGTGCCTAGAAGCTTTAGCTTAACGTATGGATAATTTATGGCCGCATATAGTGGTGAACCTACGGACTGCGGAACGAACAGCGAGAGATGGGTATGGTGTTGGGACCTCGTGTGAGTTGCGAACCATTAGTTGGCACACATGTTTTCTAATCAGGACATGTCCTGTATAAAGCCGCTGGCCCGGCCTATGGCTGTGAGCTTCACTTTAATCTATCTCCAACCACTTCTGCTCATTGGAGTATGGGTTGTTCATAGTGCTTGTGCCACAAAACCTATCAAATCGCACGTCTGAAGTGGTCACCTCTCGTCATTTCGCGGGTGAGAAGCCTGTTTATCTATCCTAGAGGCATCAGCGGCGAAGTGCTAATTCTGGCTCTGAAGTTGCAGATAGCTGTGAGTATATCTCGATTGTCGCAATTTCGGCAACCCGGAGGTCCTAACGTGTAGCGCCTATCAGCTTCAGCTCCCCAAAGTCTCAATGGAGTCGGTTCAGTTTCCAAAAGAAACGTAGAAGAAACGTCAAACGTACCATCTAAGAGGCTGCGCCCAAACGAACCTACCGACCCAGTATCGCCGAAGAGGAAGGGGAAGATGAAGGCTAGCGATGATATTCAAGGAATGCTGTCCACGTATGAGGATGACCTGACTTGTCCGATGTATGTGGTCGTGTCATTTTAAGCTATGCATCTCATTTACTAAGCGTTCGCCTAGATGTTGCGACATTTTGTACGTCCAAGTTTTACATTTAGATTCAAGAATGCCTCTGGAACGTCCACACAGTGTTTTCGCTCATGTAGGGAACCCTTGCGGCCATACCGTCTGCGGAGAGTGCGGATGGCTTTGGCATGTCGAAAACGTAAGTGACTCTGCGGGCGATCGATATGCCTTCTCACTTACGGTCTTACGTTATAGAAAAACAAAGGATGTCCATACTGTAGAAGACCACTGGAAGTCAACCATCCGATGATACCAAATATCGCCATGGATAACGTCGTAGATAAGCATGTGCAAGCTTTGGCAGCGAGTGGCGCTCAGGAATGGGAGCCAGGTGGCCGGAAGTATAAGGAATGGGCTGACAGACGACAGTGCGTCACGTCTGATGTAATATCAGCCTGGGTGAACGCTCACGTCTTCGTATTTTTAGGGCATGGAAAGATAGCGCAGCGAAAAGAGAGCGTCACAGAGCAGCGCGTATAGCACAGAAGAGGCCACGGTCATATGCAATCCAGGTGCTCAACCCGTTCGGCCCACCGATCGAGTGGGTTGATAACGTCGAAGAAGACCCAACATACGAAGAGGACAGCGATGTAGAGCTCATTCCGAGACCGATGCGGAGGGCGTTGCGACGACGTGCACGCAACCCTGGAGGAGTGAATATCATCGACATTGGATGAAAGGTCGTTGTACAAAGTGTACGTTGTACAAAGTGTACAGTAAAGACTGGTGTATGAATGATAACGTGACGTCACTGTTAGGTTTCAGTGTGAGTGATTCTGAACAAGACTAGACCCCAGTTTGTTGAACACACTTGAGCTTACTTAACACAACTTCCTTCTCAAACAGCGCACAGGCCTCCAGGCCCCGTTGTTTTCCTTCCCAACGGCCATCATGCTCATTACCTTCAATCCCGCCCTAGGCGGCACAGTTCATATCACGCCCGCATCAGTCCTTCCCGAAACCCAGACGATATCATTACTCTTTACGGCCAAACTCAGCGCTAGCGACTACGACCAGCTCAATCGGGACAGAGGACGCGTCCAGCTCTGGTCTGATCTTCCACACAAAGATAGGGCGTATGGTGTGTGGGGCGAGTTCGAATTCGGCCAGAACAGACGTGAAGATGCACCAGGGTCTGCATTATCCGGTGCATATAGGGTGTCCTTAGGGAGCTCGCTACCGTCGTACGACAGCCAGGAGAAGACACTTTACCTCCCCGTTCTGTTGTCTGCAGATGAATGTTGGGCAAGGAGATTCCTGTTCACTTATCGCATCGTCTACCCTTCGGGCGAGACAACCTGGCTGGGAGCGTTCGGACAAAATGGAACATTGTTCCTAGACCCAGTCGAGGCCAACACCCTACACGGGCTTTCCCTTCAAAGCGGTTGGGAGGTTGATGAAGCGAAGGGTAGACGCATATTCGCGATTCAAGGGACCGTCAATTCATTGCTGGTGGCCAAGATTCCAAAGATGACGGACTTCAGGATTTGGGCTCTTGGGAAGGACAGGTGCGACCGGACGTGTTTTACGTGAATATAAGCGCGTTATTCAACGTTTATTTTTAGCTTTCTGCCCAGGTTGAGAGATACCTCACTCGTCTTCCTTGTTCCTCGTCCACAGTTGCGTTCAGTCGTTCTTCAACCAACATACATTCTCGTCGCCTCTCCTGGACTGACAGTAACTGTCTCTACCGACGGTCTTGTCACCGTCTCTGGAACAGGCAACATTATTCTTCGAACGCACGATGTTGTTGAGGAAGACTTGGAGCAATTCCTTCGACAAACAATATCGTATACCAATTTGGATGATTGGTGGATGCTAACTGTGGACTCAAACTCCAAGGCTGTGATCCTCGCTTCCAACGCGAGGCGCTACCCAATTAATGCGGCCATCATACCATTTTGGCCTTCTGAGCATCTACGCTCTCCTCTTCGCCTGGAGTTGAAGCGATTGCAAGCTGCTTTTGATGATCCCTCAAGAAGTAAAGATTTCGCGCTGTATTCGCCGTACAATCTGCAAATGCACGCATTCAGTGCGGAGAATCAAGGAGGAAGAGTTCCCGAAGATGTCGTCCTTGAATACGATGATCTGAATGGCGACTTCACCCTTTGCCCAATATATCGCCTTCAAACGCCGGGAAATGACCAGACGTCTAGGAAAAGTTGGGCAGCGATTATTCTCAATCCCCATACCGTCATTCCTCCATTTCCTTCAGAAGATGTGCTCCCTACACCTCCTCCATCTCCTCATTTGAAACCTATCGCCCATCTGTTGCACGTTACTGCCGAGAGCAGGATGTCATCCGTTCCCTCCCTCCCTTCTGACACTGGCCTTTCAATTCGACGTTCACCGTCGGCAGAGGCTCAGTCCTCTCGTGCTTCTTCAGTGAGTCCTGATGATGAAGACAATCCTCGTTTGACGATCACAAGGCCACCACGGCCGCCATCTCCGACGATGTCGATGACATTGTCCCTCTTTAGAACCATTTTCGCCTCGGTCACCGTTTTCCTAAGACTCTTTTGTCGATTCTTCTCGCCAAGGGCATTCTTCGGATTCGGTCAGCTGCCTCGGAACGGTCATACTCTACCACCTCGAAGTGATGAAGACACGGCTCATCGCTTAACCGGTCCTAGCGAGCCTTCAGCCGAGGTTGCAGAAGAGACGAATCCTGAAGTACTCCCAATCTCAGTCGAAAAGACGACGGACACGATCACAGCAGAATCTGACCTTCATCCCGATCCCGACATTCCATTGCTCAGCAAACCCCAAGAGCAGTCATACACAATGGGACCCGAGTCTGGAAATACATCTACCACAGACCTAGGTCCTGTACGTACAACAGATCGCCCTTTTGTAGGAGAGGGTCCTTTCTATGCCGAACTGCACTTCAGTGTGGAGGATATGTTTTCCAAGCAAAGCACGGCAGCTGTTGCCCTCTTCCTCTTCCCAAACATCTCCACACCCGAAAACGCGGCTCTGGATGACGGGTATTCCGCCAGCGCCACCTCCGTGCCTAACCTGAACGGATTAGAAACAGCAGTGCGATTCCTCGATGGGCCTCATTCAGGGTGTACGGTGAGCAAGTGCGTTGTCTTTGCACATGGAACAGTTCCGGCCTCCGACCAAGATCCAACTCGCGGCCAACTCGAGACACAGGACCCGAACTGTTGCTACCTTCTGGAGTACGAGCTGGATCGGGAGGATGTTCAGAAAAACTCGACGGTGATCAGCATCTCGTCACCTGCCATTGCCAACCTCCGTGCTTGACCTAGCGAAGTATTCTTTGTCGCCAAAAATGCGGTTGGCTGGCTGCCGATGTCTTGAGGTGTTTAGACCCCAATCTTGGCCATTCCGTGTTCTAGAGAATTGTTCGTGCGCAGTTTTCTTTCACCCATCTATCATAGTTCGACTGTCTCTGTAACCGTGTAGCTTTGTACTTGGATTTTGATCATGCGCTAGACGCTTCTGGTGTGTAGTACTCTGTACCTGTATTTAGCAACGCTAGTTCATGTCATCATCGGTAGGCTTCGCCCTGCTCGCACGCCGAGATCTGAAAGAATCGACCATGTAAAGAGAGGGATCTAAGCATTCCGGCGTCAAATGGGAGAATTTGAAATTGTATTTCTGATTTTCTTGGTTCTGTGCACTCTACCCTTCATGAGCAAGCGCCACCCTTCTGGCTTTGTCCTTTCCTGGTGGGTCCGGGTGGTCCGGGTTATCGCAAGCACATTCCAGAGCATTGTATCCTCATAGACACATGTGGATGTACTCGTGGTTGTATCGATGATCTATGTACATACGGTTTAATAGGGTTTTAATACATCTGGAAGGGGATTTCAAGTGACCCTCTTTCGCTTGCAAAAGTGTTATGGGGTTGTGTCTCTCGTGATTAGGGGTCGTTCCTAAGTTCCTTCGAACAAGTGCAAAGAGGCCCAATGGGGCTTCTAGATATCTTGTTTTCACATCATGTCCCCGTCTTCGTCATCGCTTAGATCGCCCGTCTTTCTGTGACCAGCCGATTGGCGTAGCACCCCACCATAGTTGGAGATCGATTGTGCCACAATATCGTCAAGCAATTCGGGCGGTAAATCATACTCTGAACTTCGGACCGCAATCGCGTAGGCAGCTGGTGGTGGATAGTATGGTCATGAGACTGACGATCTGGTGAGTGGGATGGTTTTTACTTACCGTCTTCAATCTTCTCGAGCGACTGAGCCGTGACTATTTGCTTTTTGCGCAAATCTCGGATGTACGGTGACATTCGTTCAAAATCTGCCAAAAGCATCGGGGAAGAGGCGAACAGACAAAGGAGATCGTAGCACACGGAGTGCGGTTGAATCGGAAAGACGTACCTGCCTTACACCCTCTCACAAAGGCGCATACCTCGACCGCTTTCGCGCGGCCGCCCCGTCGCGAGATGCCCGAGATAGCGAAACGCATGAGCTCGCCAGTGAGATCAGACAGTCCAAGAAGGTAGTCCGACACTGACAGCGGGACGTACTGCTATCACCGATGCTGATTTAAGTGGTAGAAAGGATGGGAGATCGCAGGGCGGGTGCATACCTCGACACCCTCCGAATCCATGAGCGTTTTCTGCACCTCATCGAAGGGAATAAGAGTTCCATGTTCAAGATAGTGCGCGAAACTCAGGGCTTCGATGTATTCTTGAAGTCCTGGAGAAACCTGCCTCTGGTATCTCCAGAACCTATCGCCCACGAGCTCAGATTGGAGTTTGGAGTAGATGTTCTGCACTTCGCGCAGTTTCTCATAGCCTTGTTGTGCGGCTCGCTTTCCAGGATTTTGGTCATCGGCTGCTGGCTGTTCAAGGGCAAGGCGATGGAGGAGAAAGATGGTCTTCTTAGATAAATTCGTGATATCGCGACTGGCCTGGAGAGATAACGAATCAGGAAAAGAAGCTCGGCATGTATAGAGAATTGACCTTTATTAGGCGTTCCCTCCTGTCATTATGGTCGTCGAGGTCGGCTCTGAAGTCGTCGAAGAGGTGCGTGACGGTGGGCAGCGCGACCGACGCGGTGGTGGATGTCGCCATGAGAAAGTGTATCACGTGTCGCCGTGCTAAATGAAACCCGTTACGGTTGTCCGTCCACAGCGCCCAACCCACAACTAGTACCACCGTCAACGACATTCGCACCTACAATGGCCGCCTTCGCGCCAAAATCAGGATGCCCGATGTGTGGTATCATCGCGTCAGCGTCGCACATGACCCCATTCTCGCCTCGTTCACCTTCATTTCCGCCAGGCTCAACCCAGGCCGAAGTCCTTTGGCGGGACGACAACTTCACCGCGTATCGAGAAAAGGCAAACCCTGTATCGTCCAAAGGACACATTATCATTGCGTTCAAGTACGTTGTTGTTTTCATCCAAGCCACAAATGTGGAGTTATTAACTATTAGTCCGCAGTCTCCATGTACCATCAGTATACAGCCTCGTATGTCGTTGTGTTCTTCGAAATGTTGAAAGTTTCACCTAATATTGCTGGCATTCATTCTCCTGAATCGCGCAGTCCTCAACCGACTTGCCTTTACTAGCCAATATACGGAACCTTGCAACCAGATTGATCGCCTCCCTACTCCCTGCATCGACCCCCGTCACGCCTTCAACAGCAGCACCCCCAGTTCCCCTGCAAGACCCCAACAATCAATTCCGCATTGGTTTCATTACCCCGCCATTCAAAGACAACAAGATTCCTGTGACTGACCACCTACACGCTCATGCCTACATCGGCCCGGCGGACCTCGCAGGCTGGTGGCGATCAGTTGCATATGGCCCTCTTGCATGGTACGCCATTGAGGATTTGATTGCTGAAATCCGGTATGTTACTCCGCGTTTCAGCGTTTGTTTCGCCTCTGAACGATCTCTGCCCCAAGGGAATCTGTTACCAATAACCGCATTAAATCTGGTTACGAGAACCGTGTCCGAGCACCTATAGACCTGGTCCCGTCCGCGGGCGCAAGGGCTGGGAATGCCGACGGCGTAGAAACCACAGAAGCTGGGATCGCGAGTATTGACTCTCGCCTAGAGGATGGCGAGGCTCCTCACACTCCTTCAAACACGAGCCCTGATTCGTCTCAATATCTATCACCTCAAAGTCAAATACCCCACCTACGAGTCTAGGCAGTGTGGACCCTTCATGTTATTATTGTCCTTCGCATCCCTTCCATCTGTAATCCAGCAACTCGGGTTTCCCTCTTAACAGTCTTTAGCAAGTATATTCGTGTCTCGATCGCCCCTTCCTCTTTTATGAAATTCCAGCATACCCATTTCACCTCCTTGATACATCTGTTCCTACTATTATACCATACAAAGATGAGTTATCGATACAGCAGGTTGTTACTGGTTTGTCTAGGCATCTGCAATTGAGGGTGGATGAGTAAGAAACAGTATTCACAGGGTGTTCAAAGACATACAATAAGAAGATCCCGTCAAAAGGGTAGATAAAGCTGCGAGTTGGTCTTCATTGAAGCGTTTGCAATCTTCATGCCACGTATCTTGATGCGTTCGCTTGAAGTTGCTGGCACATTTGCGGACTGTCGTCGATATGGGAATCTGAACAAAGTAGAATCAGGACACCTCATGCACAGAAACTCGAAGCTGCATTCGTTGTTACAACGAACCGGGTCATATGTATGCTCGGCCAGGATGTTCGTGAGCAATTCAGGCATCCATTTCTCAACGGTGTAAGGGTAGCTGTCAACCAGGGCACAAATCCCTAAAATAGCGGCATGGCGTTGTCGAATGGCTTTATTGTAGTTGGGGTCCTGCCTCATGGGGACGTAGCTATTCTTGAGTAGACGCGTAAATCGTTCCTGAATGCGTAAGGGGTGAGCACGATCGGATGAACGTACTTCCAATCCATAAGTCTCGCTCACCTTCAGCGTAAGGACACTACGCCTCGGCGATAATCGTAATATCCCTGACAACGTTCTAATGCAACAGCATGAGACCTAAATAGACCTTTTAAGTGTTTGCAATGTGCACTCACGTAGCCGCCATTTCTCGGACCTCAACTATCTCATCATCCAGGCATCGACATAGAACCTGTACATCGCGTCAAAAGGAAGCCACGTTTGGGACCAAATGTCAAGCCCACCTCCAAGATTTCCACGATTCTTATTTCACTAATCAAAGGAATATGCCTAAAATAAAACACTGGAGCGGGGTTGGTCAGGTGAAGAGATTTTCTGAAGAAAGAACAGACCTTGAATGAGTGGGAGTGCTTTGAGTCTGACTCTCCACGACTATCCGGGCTAAATTCAGCACAAATGCGTGGAAGATAGGAGGATGGGATCGCACCGGTGAATTTTGAATTGCCTCAAAGATAGCGTCTAAGATCGGGTAGATGAGAGAAACTGGTGGCGTAACTCCACACATGCGAACAAGCAAGACGCTCGCACGGGCGGCTAGGTCATTATTATCATTCACTAGAGCATTCAAGTTGGAATGTGTTATATCGGATTGCTTGGACAACCAACCTTCGGTGAAACGGAAGAGTTCAGGCTATGGGGAGAAAGTGTCGAGCATCTTTCAAGGTCGTCTAAGGATGTAAACGTACCATGAGTGGCAAAATATAGTCGAAAGTAGATATCGCGTGTAGATCATGGAGTGCTTGATACAGCCATTTGCAGACCGTAATTCCAACCCTGTAAAACAAATTACGATAAGATCAAGGAATATCGGATATCCGCGGACTTGCCTGTCATATTTAGACTGGAATGCACGGACACCAGGAATCCGAGCCGCGCGCCATTCTTTGAACTTGTCCACCAATTCAACTACTCGCGGAGTATGATAGCTCCCTCGCATGCCCATTATATCGTGTTCAATCGGCATGGTATGACACTCTTTTACGAAGACCTCAACCGTTGGTACCGAAGGCCTGGGGCGCCACTGTGAATTCCGGGATTATTAAGATATTGTCCACGATCTGTTGAACGCCGAGGGACTTGCCTCCATGTTCTGCGAAAATGTTAGAATTTCACCAACGAAAGCTCGAACCTAAAGGGGGAGCAGTTAAAAAAGGATTCATCCTCATATCTGAACCTACATCGTCATGCTCGCCATGGATCTCAGACCACGATCTTTGGACCGTCATGTCTGTCCACGCAGTGAATTTTCGTCCTAGTTCTTCAAAGAAGGCTCGGAACAACGAAGTCACTTTTACGGCATCAAAGGACAGCTCAGCATTGAAATCCAGATTGGTGAACGAATCGATGAGGAAATCAACTATAGGCTGGACACGACGAGGGTCTTTGTGATAAAAGACATACTGCAGGAGACGTACGTCAGTCTCGCCCAAGACAAAGGCAAGGAAGCCTACCTCAAGGAAAGAGGTCCAGATTGTGAGGGTGTCCGATTTGACGTTCTGCCGAAGAATGATTGGTATCTTGGGCGTGAACCACTTCCAGAGAGCCTCTTGCTTCTGGTTTGGCCAATGCTTGGAACCTGCGGAATAAATACGCGAATATCGGGAAAGTGATATTATCAAACCTCCTAAGATGCCCGCCAGGAATTCTGCAGCAGCTCGTTGCTTATTTTGATCTTTGTCCGTAATGAGGCGCTCGACGACAGGCTTGAAAACTTCAAAAGGCTCGTCCTCAAGAAGTTGGACTATAACGCTTTGAATAAATTGACTCCAATGGGTGCAGATGACTACTTACAGATGGATTTCACGCAGGAGACATTGTCTTGAGTGACTGAAGTCTCATGATTCTCTTCTGAATAATATGTCGAGACGCTTTCCCAAAAGTCGGAGGTGGTGGTAATTTTGCGAATGGTTTCAATGGCGTCAGCGCTCGCTGCTTCCCATGGCTGGAAGGTCGACTTCGATGGATGAGGTTGAGTATACATGGCGATTGTATCGTTCCAGACGAGCCAACCCGGGGGATTTTTGTCGTAAAAGACGCTGGAAAGTTTGAGCTATGAATCGAACGAAACAGGTTCATGTAAGACTCCTTACGGCTTCTGTTTAGATGAGTGCAAGTCCACTGGCACTTTGTACTGGTGCAAGAAGTCCCTCGTTGTGTGAGGCGAAGGCATGGTCTTGACCCAACGTTGTAGTGGGTTATGGCTTCGCATAAGGGCCAGGTCAATAGCGTTGGTACAGAACGTGCGCAATTTGATATTTCTGAGGCTTTTCATAACAGCCCGCTGGGCATACTGCAAGTGTGTCAGTACATAAGAAAAGGGCCTGTGTCTTGAACTGACATAACGCTACGAGAGGACCTTCAGTCGGCTGACATCAAGCTGGACTCGAGGTGATGATACTCACAATAGTTGGGTGGTCTTCGTGAACTTTCTCCAGGAAATACTCGATCTGTTCCGAACTCAATGGAAGGTCTCGACGAACAAGTGTTCGTAAGCATCGGACGGCATAAATCGAGTATCTCCAGTGAGTCCTAGACGAATTTCCGATTTCAAGGATATTTCGATTCTACAGAAGCGGATGACGTCAGGCAGGAAATGAGGATTTTTAACTGGAGCGTCTTCACAATAGTGTGGATTGCTTCGTCACAAATCTTGACACGATGAATTCGTTTTTCACGAGTTTTGGCCGCAACGATCTTCTCCTTCGCATCAATGTGTAGCAGATTCTTCAGGCGGACGATGGCTAGATCCACAGATGGCATGGGCACATTATATACGATTTGGTTGGGCTCGACAAAGTTATTGAGGCCTGAGGAGGATCGAAGTTGATCGGGGAGCGCGTCTAGAAAGTGAATAAGTCCTTACAATTCTCGAACACCGTTGAGACACAATCTTGTATAGAAGGCTGTAGCAGAACGGTGAGTACGCTTTACGTTACCTCTGTTGGTACGGACCTTTTCATGTTGCTGGCACCCGAACAACCTTGAGACGAGGTCATTGGCAAGGGTGGGTTCTTTGCTTTTATTCAGGCGAAGCATGAGAACTGTTGAAAAAAGGCCCACCAGAAATTGCATATTTCCCAAATGAGGATAGGTTGAGTGTCCACAGAGCGCCCTTCATGCGATCATCGTCTGTGCCTGGCTTCAACGCCTCTGCTAGAACAGGAAGGGCCCGTCGTCGCACGCCATCATAGACCTGGCAACTGTTGAGTTAAAGCAATAGAGGAGCTAGATAGCACACACAGAACAAATCGAATCAAGATATGATTGGCTAGATCTTGGGAAAGTATGATGAACAACCCCAATACAAAAAAGGATTCACTCACTGGCGTACAACGGGATAGTGCCACATGGACCATTCAACGAGATCGTCAATTAAAAGATCTTCAGTGGGCCCTCTCTTGCGTTCAATGGAATTCCATCGGAGACGTGCTGAATTGTACCACCTTGCTGATAAGGTTAATGAGGAATCTGGGCTGTAAGAAACGTCGACATACCGCGCTCGTCTAACATAAACAGCTCGAGGCCAAACCTTCTGTCCAGCATATTGGCGAGCGACATTTTTCTCCTGCGTGTACTGGTCTTCATTCACATAATAGCTGCAACATTACAAAAACGTCGAGAAGATTAGTAGGAAAGGGTGCTAATCAGGATAAACTTACCTATCTCTGCTATCCCCATATTCCATCATGTATGTCCGAATCGATCTGACCTGGAGAATGTTAGCACTGATCAATTGTGAGCTGAAATACACCCTACAAGCATCTGGACAGCATCGACGGTGTTCTCCTCTCCCTGTTGGCGCAACACCACGGAGGCATTGTGCAAAAATCTGCCAAACCGATGCTTAACGCCAAGAGCATATTGATGTCTAGGATCGGCAGGGTCTGGTAGGGCAAAACCACAACTCAGGGGAGTAACAGAAGCGATCATTTCTGGCACTTCTTCACTATGGACAAGTCAGCCAGGAGCTCACGAATTGAAGAATATCAACATACAGAATATCACTAGTCAGTGTTGCTTCCAAAATGTCCTGCTGCGTCATCGTCTCTTTGATCAGAGTTGGTGCACCAGCAAAGATGTTGCGGACGAGAGTTAAGTGCCTACAAAAAATGAGGATGCACCTAGACGTTCTGGGGACACGACGAACCGACAGAAGTCACTACGCCAAATCGCATCTCGGACAATACCTACGCAGAAATAAGATCGGAAGCAAGGGTGCGCTAACAACGGCACCTACCGGGTTTAAGAAGCCCTTCCAGCAAGGTTAATGTAGGTTCAACAAGTTCCCGGAAAATTCGAAGGGCGAAATCCAGCTCTCTGCTATTGGGCACATGCCACGCAATCTGTCAAGTAACAGGTTGGAACCCAAAGAAACTGAGCCAGTCTTAGTCTTACCGTCACCTCGTGCGGCGCAAACAATTTGCCCCAATGACGATGATGGCTCTTCTTAAATTCTGCAGCAAAAAATGAGAAATGGACGCGTAGGGGTCGTTACTGCTACCTTCGCTTGACCATTCATCCGGGTTGATAAACTTGTTTTCGAGAGGATAGGTATGACTCAGAGTAAGCAATAGGCTAGAAAGAAGTTTTCCTGTCCAGGAATAACCCCTCTTTGAGAGTGCCTTCTCGTGAAGTAGATGGATCAAAGACATCAGTTCGTCTTCGTATGGAAGAATCTGCGACTAGGTTCAAGAAATGTTATGGGAAGATTGATTGGCACGTACCGCCCGACCATCACTATTAGATGAGGAAATAAGCCATCCACCTTCCAACCAAAAAAATCTGAACCACCCACTTGTAGACTGCTCCTCGTAAAATTGCCAAGTCTGATAGAAGTTGGTGAGATACTGCTGGACACGAAATTAGATCAGATAGGTCACTTACTCCAATGCAAGGTGGCATCAGATGGGATAGGGGTTGAAGACGAGGTCGTTCTCAACGAACTTGCCCCATTTTCGAGTTCTATCCGAATGTTTTTTGCGCACAAAGGGAAGAACCTCGCGAGAGTTTTCTCAGGATCAGCATTTGCGACACATTCAACAAGTTGATGGATGGCTCGAACCGCATTCGTGCGGACGCTGGTGCTCGCGTAGTCATATACCATGTTGAGCACCATATCATATAACGGCTCAGAAAGATGAACGCATATCTGGCTGCAAGCGTTTGTGACGGAATCAACAACCTGCACTGCGGAATGAACTAAGATTCAGCACTCTGGGAAAAGAAAGACGGGATATCGTACCTTCACTGGCACCACCTGCACTACCATTCGGGCCCTCCTCTGGAAGATTTTCCAGCAGCTGAATGACTCTGCGGACGAAACTTGCAATCCAGTCAGGAAAATCGCCGGTAGAATCCTGTTATCGAGGGGGTAAGGAAGGGTCCGTGTAGCGGTTGAGGGAGTCAGAACGTACCCTGAGCAAGGCGTCCTCTTCTTCATCCGTCAGCCTTGGGCCTAGCTCCGGAGGTGGTGCTTCTATGTCATCAAGTGGGAAAGAGGGTAACGAAACGGGATGTCCGGCAGTTGGAAGGGTGGGTTCCGAATCCAGTTGATGGCCAGTTGGCTCTTCATACGCTGTCAAGTCCCCGATCTTGACATATTGAGATATTTCGATGAGGAAAGAAGTTGTGCAGAGCTGTCAAACAAAACGACCATAAATCAAAACGCAGCTCCCTTGGGGCATATGCAGACTCGAAATCTACCGTCTTCGAGGGGTCATTCTATTCGGATAACGGTCGGGATTAGTATACCACGGGATAAGCTCAAGTTGGAGGTTTCCCTACGAGATCTATTCCGGGAATAAGCAGCTGCAGGATGGGCACTAGATTCTTAGCTCCAGGATAGTATACGTCACGAGAAACGATAGCAGGTGCAACGGCTCCGAGTGCCTTAATAACCGCGATTGTTCTCTGAGTCTGAAAGTGAGGAGCGGCCATCTTTAATGAGAACAACCCGGAGAATGAGGGAGCGTTGCAAACCTCGACAAGTGCTTCTAGGGAAGGAACTGCGCGCTCCAAGATCGGATGCAAGATGAGATCCGGCTCCATGATGCTCATCGACTTCAGGGCACTTTGGATATTCGCCACAGTTGTTGAATCTTGGGAGAACATCGCCAGAAGAGTAACAGTGCGAAGCGACTTGACTAGTTCTCGTTTCATCATTTTCGTCAAACGCCGACTCTGGACCCAAGATTAGATCTGCATGGGAGCACTGGGACTAAAGAACGCATACCATTGGAATCTTGCAATTTGGGCCTTGCTCTTCATGCCACCCTAGAAGGAAAATACATCAGCATTTACTCAAAAACCACAGGCGTTATGCCGCACGCTTATTGAAGTCGTAGACGATATATTTGATGAAAGCCGTCAGCTGCATGCCGAGCCAAGGTCAGGAGAGACCTGCGGCTCAGAAAGACTGATACTCACGTCAGCCGTCCACGAACCTGAATTTGACGGGTGAAAGAAACTTTCGGTCGAGGCAATCATTCTAGCCAGTGAGTCTAAGGCTCTTGAGCCGGCAAGATAAGATCTCTGCGCCATCAGATGCACCTTCTTCGTCAACGGAGCCGAGAGATAGTCGCCGGCGCTACTGCTACCGTGATGCGGGGTACTGACGCCAGAAGGCAATGGAGAGAAAACAGGTGTCGGCGCGTTAGACGGGGGCACCGGTGCGCCATCTGGTGCCATCGAATACACGATGATTCTTGCGAGAGAAGCTAATTCGACGAATGAGAGAATAGATGAGGAAAAGATATAACATAGACGCACGAATCCGCCATGTTGGCTTGGGCAGGCGACCAATCTCAAAGCCAGCCTGATTGTCGGCAGAAGGGCCTGTTGTAAGAGAACCACCGTCTGCAAGTGGTATTTCTGCAACGGCAACCTATCAGCTTGTCTGGTCGCGCTCAAGGGCTGCGGCCATGCTTACCCATGGAGGCAAGGCATTTACACATCAGGAAATTCCACTCATGTTCTGTAAAGATTCCAACATCTTTGTAAAGTCCGGGCCACGAGCCGCGAGGACCTGCAAGGTGATCATCCGACCAGTCGGGTCGCCCTTCTCCTTCAGACCTCTCATCATCTGGAATTTCCGTGATCCTCTTCGGATTGCTGACTTCTGGATTGGTGTGTTTTTCTGTTAACTTGGATAGAAAATGCAACATGCGTTCGTCATACATGTAGGAGTTGATAGACTCCCACATGCGAAATAACATGGGCAGATAGTATTGGGGATGGCTTAGCGGCAGGAATGTCATGAGGTAGAACTGACACGCGAGAATGCTCTGTTGGACGCGTCAACAGACGTGGATTGGTAAACTGAAAGTCACTTACATCGAGTTTCGTGCCGTCAACCTGAGGCAGAAATGTTGAAAGCATTTCGTTGATCGTGGCAGGATGGAAGAATTTACGTGAGTTGTCAGCAATGTAACCCATGCACCACGACAATTGACTAGGTAAAATTCCTGTGTCAAAGTGCAGTCGGAAGGTCAAGGAAATTGAGACGAACGTGTATTCAAACTGCCGCCTCGTCAGAAATAAATCTTGACTAAGGATATCATAGATGGGCTTCCATGGTAGCCTCATGTCGTCGATGGTAATCTTGTGCTTCGACCTCGTCAACACTTTGAATCCATCAGCGCAAGTGGCGATCAACTGCGTGGACATGCCAGGAACAATGCTGAGATAGAAATATAGTTTCGCGATGCGAATGCGTCTATCCTTTGGCATAGGGTACTTCAACATCAACCAGCTAGAAAGAGCATGAGCAATGATGCCGAGGGAACACACGAACCTATTTCAACTCACTAGGTCAACATGCTATCCCACTGCATGAAACCAACGTCGAAGTCCTTCGCTTCGACACTCTGAGTAATTCGCAACAATATGAAGTCGAGCATTTCAATCATCTTCGAATGAGGTTCAATCGAGTAGGGGAGCGACTTGGCATATTGCTTCAATTTCTCCATGTACCGATCCCCTTGCGTGTTGCGTATATCCTCCGGTGTGAAGACTCCAGTACCATTAGCGGTGTCGGGGCTTCCACCTGTATTGATATTAAGGGAGGAAATGTCGGGGAGGACCATACTTAGATGCCTCTGGTGGTGGTGGGACGAGAAAGAAATGTTTTGTGCGCCACAACGTTGTGGGTGAAAAGAGTGAGACGTCGGAGTTAGGGTCCTCAGCCAATCAGTGACGCAAGTTTACCTGTACTCCGTTTCTGGTTTATCTGCACAAAAGATTCCGCCGTCCGCGGAACGAAACTTGTAGTCAACGGATATGCGCGGATGGACGGCATCGAATGTGTAGTTATAATGCAAGTTACGAAAAAAAGTGCACTTCCGTTTTCTCGTGCTACAGATGTGTCACGTCTCTCTGACCGTCGCATGCGCCGCCTCCTGCAATTCTTTCACAGCCCTTTCGCGTACCAAGTTCCATATAATGTTCCTTTGGGCCCTTACGTCGCCTAATCCATCCCTAATTTCTTGCAATCGCTCGACGTATTCGCGCCCGTCGTCTTGCAATTCCCGCAACATTGCCAAGTTCTTCTCCAATGTGGTCAGTTGCGTTTCCGGAGTCGCGAAGTGCGAGGGATCATGATTAGGAGGCCCGCCGGAAGGGTAGGATAGGAAGATCTTGTGGGCGCACGGCGTGAGGTCAGGCGCTCGAGCCACCCGCCGTGCCCGATCATCCAGTTCGTCTGGCTCTGCATCATCGTCCTCGCGTTTTGGCACCACGGACGCGATTTCTTTCTTTTTCTCTGAGTATTCGCTCATGACTTGCCAAAGCCTCCCCAAAGCCTGCTTCAGAGTTGCTTCGCCCTCAACAAGGCCGTTGGTCGATTGCTCTAGTTCGTCTAAGAGGGTTGAACGAAATGTATGCGTGACGGATTTGTCCATGACGAACGATGTGTAGCTCATGTGTTGTGAGACTGGAGGCGGATAGGGGGAGACGAGAGGGGGTGATGGCGACCGAGCTAGATGAGGTAGGGTAGGGGGAGAAGGAGACCGGCGCTCTTGCGGAAGCAGCATTTTGATCCTCTTCCGAGCACGCTCCTCTGCCTACGAAAGATACCACTAAGATGTTGTATTATGTGCCAGATGAACTCACGCACCTCCCAATCCTCCATTTCGGGGCCCCAAACGGTGATTTTGCCTCTACGGGCCCAGCGTGCAGCCTTTGTGTGCTTCTGGCCCCAGTTCCCTTCTGTTAATCCGACACCAGATTCCTCCTCATCAGAGAGGTGTCCGGGAGTTGGGTAATACCAGGCATTGCGATCGCTTAGGGGTAAGAGATCGCCACTGTGGAAGACGATGACAACAAGCTCAGATACAGGGAGGCAACGAAGGAAGCACATACTTCGGGTACTCGAGAGTTGCTCGTCGTTTATGGCCATTGAGATGGGGTGGAATATGATGACTTGTAGATGGACGTGAGCCTGAAAGGCCTTGATGGACAGCTTCTGGATAGGACATGGGGACGAAGTGCAAGGCATGCCACTTTTCCGCGCTGCCCTCAACTTCCCAGAATGGCTCTATGGTCATTACCGGCAATTGCCGAGCCCCTGTCCCTGCTGCCGCCTTTCTCATTTCTAAGTGGCATCTATATCTATGTATTGTCCAAGTTCTGTCTATCTGCGATGTACGTGGGCGCATCTTTCTATTCAAATACCCTTCATGAAAAGTAGCTCGCGAAACGTTCTGGAGGAAGATCGCATGGCCATCCCCTGCTCGCCACCTCTTCCTCGAACACCTCTTCACAGGATCGGAATAAATCCATTGCCGCTCGCGAAAGCTCCACCTGAACAAGAGTGGTTATATCGACGAAGTGCTGAATAAATAAACGGCGTACCGGATCCTCGAATCCCAGCCCGACGTTACGCCCCATGAAGACCTTAACGAGAACAGGCAGTTCGACGGCGTACTCGCTCTTTAGCCTTTTGCGTAGTGGTCTGTACAGCGCAAGGTCTCGCGTATGTAATGCAGGATGCGAAAGGCCAAGAACCTGCTCCTCTCATCTGTCAGCCTGACTCTAGACCTTCTTGCTGGCGACATGCATCTTCTCACCGATAAAAAATCCCAGATGCGATGCCCAACCAGAACTTTATCGAGGATCAGCTCGGAGACCCTGCGCTGAACGTCCGAAAATAATGGAGCTATAATCCAACCCAAATGTGAGTGTTCCTTGAGTTAACGACGGTGAGGCTTCTCGAACTGACCATTGCACAGGTGTTCGTGACCTAGACCAGTCTCTGATGGTCTATAGTCGTCCACGAGATGCCTTTCGGTAGCCTAATCGTTAGCGCCCTTGAACTGTATTTTTACGGATTCATTCTTGGGACTTACGTCGGTCGAACGAAGGTGTCCAGCACAACGTTGCCCCGGTAATCAATCAACGCGACACGACTGCGGTTTCAGGGCTATAAGCTTCTGCAGCCGCCTCGAATAATGAAAACCACGTACGCGACCATAGGGATTTTCTCGAGCTTGGTGGGCGTTCTTCTACCTGTCGTAAAGACGTGGACTGCACTAACGCCTATATATCTAGAAGCCGTTAGTGCTCGCCACACATGACAAAGCTGGAAGATGCAGAAACTCACTGGCTCGGGTGGAAATATCTCCTGGGCTGGTGGCCTTCTGCGTCGGCCATCTTGTGCGGGTGCAACGACAGAAAACAGTGTCGTTCAAGTAGAGAGTTTTGAGTCAGGAGCGAGGTACGGCATCCTTCAAAGTTGACATCGCAGCCCTTGCAGACTCCTCCATTTTGGTTCATGGGACACCTAATATGCAAGGTCAGTAAGACCCCTACTACCAGGCTGTATGTAGGGCGCGGTCTAATAGCATCCTACATGAACGATCACAGTGTCTACTTAACATCCCCTCGCTAAAGCACAGGGAGATGCTTCGGTCGAACTGCCGCCTGCCGGTGGGGCTGATACAAGAAAAAGAAGTGGGCAAGAGGGATAAATGACTTGCACTGACGCGAATACGTCTGGAGACCAATCCGGCGCGAGGTCACTATTAAAAGTGGGCCAGCATATAGGCCGTATTTCCTCTTAGTGGTTACATTCAGGAACTTCTATCATGAAATGGGAGCGAAGAATCTAGTTGTAAAGGCCATGACGGGGACGTGCAAATCCACAAGATGGAATTGGAAGACCTGATCGAACGTGAACCAATCCTGAGCTGCCTGGGGGCAGGCAATGATCGACTACCGGGTTTGGAGAAGTTACGAAGCTTAACGCTCCTGTAATTCCGTCCGCTGTTTTAATTCGACGCCTGGCTGTGTTCCAAGCGGGTCATAGTTAGCCAGTACCTGTCTATCGTTTGACGCGCACCGCAGGAGATTTTCTGTTCTCGGTGGAATATTTATGGCGGTGTGTATCATCGGAGGTCACGGCCCACGTTTATCCCATTATGCTCTCAGGGTACTCCGATATCGAAATGACAACGTATTCGAACGGCGACACGCAAGATTGAGACCCTTGGGGTTCTCATTCCGACTTATAGGGCCAAGCATGAAGGTTCGAGCAACGGCAGGGCCATGGGGAGTGAAGTATTTTCCCCGAGCCGCGGTGATGGTACGGTATTCTTGTTTGTTGAAATTTCTCGTAGATCTTACATTGGCTGATTTTACCCTTTCCCCAATCAGGACACAGATTCTGTCTCAAACGCCACAAGCCACAAGAATTGAACAGGTCAGACCACTGCGCAGTTAACGGATCAAAAGGGATCTTACAGGGGCAAAGGTGTCGTGTCTAATGAAGAAGTCCTCTAAGTATTGAGCAGAATCATCATGTAGCCGCCGGTGCGGCCTCCGTAACGTGGCCCGCCTCGGTGGAGGAAGACCGCTGCTCTAGTCTCGCGGCTTCCTTCTTCGCAACGCTGATTTGTTCGAAGCTGCGCATGCCTTCGAGGCCCCATCTCGCCATCATAGCTTTGTCCTAGAACAAAGAAATTAACCACAGTTGTTTTAATGAGCAAACTCTATCTTACCTCGTCCCAAGGCGAGCCTAGAAAACCGATTGCCGTAAACAAATGAGTTTCTAAATGAAGTTTCCACACTCACAAGGGGTGGTCAGCATCTGTTCGCCAGTGAACACGGCGTTTGCACCAGCCATGAAACACATGACTTGCTCTGATTCTGGCAGGGTATTTCTACCGGCGGCCAATCGGATAATGGTAGTGGGCATAGCAATGCGGGCAGTGGCGATCGTGCGTATTAAAGTGTGAACTGCGACACGCTATCGTCGAGAATCAGAAATGGGGTTCTCCACGGACGAAAAGAGGTTTACATCGTTACCCTCCAGGGGTGTACCAGGAATAGGCACGAGGGCATTGACAGGAAATGATTCAGGATGTTCTGGCATGCTGCAAGCGAGTAAGTGAGATGCCGCATTTTAAAAGATGAAAAAGACGAACTTGGAGACTTCATAGATCAGTCCTACCCTGTCTTCGTCAGATTCACCCAAGCCCAAAATACCGCCGGAGCAAACGCTAATCCCTGCATCGCGGACCGCGCCGATTGTGTCCAAACGCTCATCGTAAGAACGGGTGGTGATAACCTGACAGTGTTAATTATTTAGTCACACGAGGAGCATGAGAAAAAAGATGCTTGGATACCTTGGGATAAAACTCTCGAGAAGTGTCAAGATTGTGATTATATGCGGTTAAGCCGCTATCGCGATGCGGTCAGAAACCTCTAGAAGGAATATCTGACGCGACTTACGCCTCTTTCAATTGCCGAGCCTGCTCCGGCGAGAGCATTCCAAGCGTGGTGCACACCTCCATGCCCATTCCGCGGACTTCGCGAACCATCTGGAGGATCCTCTCGAATCCTCTCTTCCTGCCAGCGAGGTCGCGCCATGCAGCACCCATACAGAAGCGCGTGCTGCCATTTTCTTTCGCTTTGCGGGCCGCTTCTAATACCGGCTCGATATCAACCAACTTCGATGCCTTCGTAGCCGTCGAGTATCTTGATGATTGGGAGCAGTAAGAGCCTAATTCAAATGTAAGCTCCAGCGTTACATGGCAGAGAGCAGGGATCACAGTCTTCTGAGCAACCACCCGCTGCAAAAAAGCTGAAATTCAGACAAGAAATCGGAGATAAAACGGAAGTAACGCACTTTTAATGTTCATGAGCGTGCAGAGCTGAATCTTGCTGGGGTCATGGTGCTGCCTGTGCACTGAAGCAGCATGAAAGACAAGATCGAGCAGGGGGGTATCGTATATTTTCTGGATTTCATCCCTGGACCAGTCATGTCGGGTGACGGTGTCGAGGGTCCGGGTAGGGGCGGATGCATGGGTTGCGAGTGCTCTAGTGAGCGGTACGTGCCGGGTGGCTATCACGCGGAACATAGCGTCAAGGAGGCTGAGGTGGACGTCGCAGGACGGCGGCAGTGATGAGGGGAAGGAGAAAGGAGCGTGAGGACAGATGAAAGTCGTGGCAAAAACGGAATCTTGGGGTCGAGTACAATCCGCCAAGGATCTACGCGGTCATTATCGGTCCCGTGACCTGGATTCCCGCGTCTCCGCTTCCGTCTGGCCAATCTCCTTCCTTGCGTTGGTACTTCCATCTCTAGCACGTTTTCTAACCGACGCATATGTCCGCTCCTTCATTCTGAACCTCCTTCAAGTCCACTCGTCTCCGTTTTGCATGCCTCTTCCTAGGTCGACCACCATCTCCGAGTCCTCGAGCCCTGACACTTTCGGACCAACAGGTGGATGATTTCACGTTAGCGCCTAACGTTTCCGTAACTGTGCTATGTGTCTTCGAGCCTTTCCCAGCGATCTGTTACCTCCGTGTTTTAAGATGGACAACTTCCAGGACAGGCATTATTGCATTTCATACACTAGGCTATAAAGACCGGACCACAATGAAGAAGGAATATAGGAGACCAAGTAAGAGCCCAAATGTTTGGTTCCTATGAATATTGCGCATTACACAAAATTTTCACCAGGTCAAAAAGTGCACTTTCACGAACGGAAATCTCATGTCGCTGAAACCATTCCTTCAATTGTTGATTCGCAAAATGCCAGCAGCACAGCAACCATCGTCGAGTATTCATGGAAAGATGTCATAGAACATTCATTTAGGTATCTCTTTCCTAGGGGAAGAATGTGATGCGAAATCGATGGCCTGAAGACCTAAAAAGCTCGTCTTTCACAATCGCAAATAACGTAACAGGATGAGCTGACCTCTCCGTGAACTACGGCCTTGTCGATTTCCTGTAGTGGTGGTGTCCTCGTCGCCTGCTTCGGACACCTCGTTTTCCTGTTCGGTGTGCCCGGATGTTGATGTCGACGGCTGTTGCTTCCCCCTCTGTTCTGGGCTCGGATGTTCGCGTGCGGCGTTCCACTGTCGAAGCGTATGCGCGGCGAGCTGCTTGGAATATTGCAGCTTCTGTTGCTCCATGGATGCAGTCATGGTGTAAGACCCTGTAGTTTTTCGATGTGCAGGTTGCAATGGACAAATCAGGGTATCGCTGGAAAAGACCGAGGTAATTTCTTTGGTAAAAATTGCGAGGGAATACGGTCTTATATAACGCTTAGAAGGAAAGGAGTTAGACTCCACCAATCCGTCACTGAAAAGTGGAATCGCTATTCCAATGACGTGGGCCGACGCGACGTTTCATCTTGCACGTGAGCTGGCGCATCCACTAAGAATTATTTCTCAGTTCGCCCTCGCAGCCACCATTGGTGTCCAATCCACTGAACCTGGTGATGCCGCCATATCCTGCCCGATTGGGAGGAAATATGGTACTTAAATTCTGTTCCTCAGAGTGCTTCTCCCACTTACGAGTTCATGCCTCGATCTCTTCCAATGGACGTCACTGTTTGCTCCAACCAGGACATACAAACTCCACGTTGTAAAAAAAATGAAATTGTTGCTAACGTTCTTCTCTGGCCCTTGTTCGAAGTATCTGAAAGGTATTTGCGTTGGAGGCGTCGGCGAATGATTATTCCCGGCAACTCGCTCGTGCTTCCTCAACGTCACAGTCTCTGCACTTGCACTCCATGCCTGAGGGACAACGTTGTGATACCAACAGCTGGTGACAGTGATCCTATTTGCTTCATCCAGTTAGTCGGTATTATACTGGCTGTTCACAGACGGACAGAACAAATTTCACAATGCGCAATTTTGAATTCCTGATCTGGTTAATAATTCTATTTACTTGTTGGGACTTTGGAGGTCCGAGGTCGCACACCACTGCTCTCTATCTCCATCCATTCTCAGCACCGTTTCCCTCGCCAGAGAACTCCTTGCAAGACGTTGCGGCGTGCGTTCTCCCCTGGCGAGCGCGCCACAACCTTCCTAGATTAGATACTGTTGATGACCCTGAATTTGGCCACCCCCGGTAGTTGGCCGTTTGCATAATTCCACAATTGCAAGGGTGATTTCCGTCATTCTTTTTGCAGATAACTATTGTGCGTATGCTCTAGGATAACTGCACCAACTTTGGGAGAGAAATACCAGGAAATCGTGAAGATATCATGTCTGAGCCATGGCCGGCAGGAGTGATGGCCGAGATTTCATAAGCCGAAACGGTCTTGCCGCCGATTCTGACCTGCACCTCTCGCTCAGGTCAGCCCTCCTCTGCGCGGGACAAAATATGGCGTATGCTTTAAGGTGTGAGGAACTAGAATGTAATACTGTCTTGTCATAGTATGGACATTGTCTTCCGTAAATGCACTCCCAAATTGTGCTCTTAATTTATCATGCCCCGGAAACAACCCAAGTTGTAGTCTGTGCCAGGAATGATGTACTTGACGGACGGACACAAAACAAGTTGTAATATGCAATGTGTATGCTAATGAATCCGATGTTATGCCTGTCTGAATTTTAAGAATTTTCCAAATACCCTGCTGCGGGGGTAAGTGTTAAATGAGCGTATTTCGACCCGTTGAATAACCGAAACAGAATCTTTGCCAAATAACATGAAACCTTGGTATTTATAATCTCTAATTATACTCCAGATGGTAAAGTATAAACAACACGTGTTTTTGTGGCAAAGGGACTTGTGTAGCTCGAATGAGAGAGGGAGGAACTGTTGAGGTGCTTGTTGGCCATCTTATCTCGGCCGGCCATCAACAATTTGGCGCGATTTCAGGGGTGGCCAAACTCGGGATAAACACCGAAATTCGACACCACCCTCTCGTAAAATTCACTACAACTCCCAGGTGTTTCTAAAAATCATGAAACCTCGTAATTAGGAACTAAAGACATATTTATATAATATAGTACCACTTTTGTGACATAGGAAGTCGTCTCACTGAAGAAAATTGACTCGACTTTTGAAAGTGTCAAGTTCAGGGTCGTCAACAGTAGTGGCTGTACTCTTTGATGACGTAGGCAGGTTTGCGACCTTCTCTCACTGCCTTTGAAACACTTCAGCCCGCCAGATTCAAGCCTATTCGACGAGCTACCAGTCAGACACTTCAATGAAACACGACACGCGAGCGTCATAACACCTTGACGGCACAACTCTGGTGATGTCAGCAAGTACTATGTAATCTCTCAGCGCGGCTCGCCTCGTTGTCCGAAACAGAACTTTCATGGGATGAAATCACTTACATACGAGGGGTATTGGGTATTATGGGTGTGATTCTCTCCATCACTGGTTCTCTTCTCTTCCAATGGACACATTGGGCATGGGAATGACAGAACTTCTGCCAAGCACAATGACCAAGAGCGAGCAACTCTCGCACGGCAATTGGTAAAGAAAGTCTTTCAATATCCTTTCATAAACATTATTGACATAACGCCCTCGCCCACAGCCAACACGCGACTCTAGAGAATAAGCCCGTTACATAGTCCTCCATTCCAGAAGCTTCCTCGCCACAGGACGAACACGCACAATGAATTGAACGGGCCACAAAAGTCTAAAAGCGACTCAACACGCGTCTAATCACCGCAACCTCGAATGAAATCACCATCAACGCCTGGGAGGGAGCGACTCATCTGAATCCGAACTTGATCCCGACGTACGGCAGTTTGAAGCCCGTCTCGCAAGCATGTTGTTGTCTGCCTTTACAATTCCCGCCGCACCGTCCGTCCAGAACAAGACTTCGAACCGGACTAGAAGACGAGGATAAGTAAGTCCTATCTGCCCCAACGGTCTGGCGCGTCGTCATCCGGAGGTATACACCGTGTTTGTCGCTTTATCGACTGGGGTGGCTGATCCTCGCCTTGTCCTTTCTTTTCTTCGCTCTTTCCAGTGCCCCCATCCTTGACACGGTGTCAGTCGCCCCGCAGCCGCTCGATGACATCGACGACCATAATGGCCCCCAAGAAGTATACCTGGATAGCCCTCTGGTTCCTCATCACTGCGCCCATCATCCTATGGGACGCGGGATACGTGCTCATGAGGTAGGTAATTTCCTTGCAGACACTAGCCTCATATATCTCACATACGCTTCCAAGACCGCGTTCGATGGAAGGAGGCGACCTGCGTTGGCTTTGGAGCGGGTTCGATACCTATGAACGAATTGACAACGTTGGTTCCTCGGTGCCCCTTATCTCATCGGATTTTATCTCAGTTGAACAACACAGGTCTACAGCGTCAAGGGATACCATGACAAGGCGGGCTTTGCCCCTGCTGCGGGTGATTAAACCTCTTAGGTTCCCTGAGGCCGATGCTCAACGAATATTCCTAGCTGTGTCCAACCTCGTCGAAACCTCGTTAAACGTATGGCCTTCTGGCCTTCTTCCCACTCCTCAATTCTCATTCGAGCTCCTTACCTTGCAATTCATTTTCTTCAACAGTTGATCTACATCTACAGAGTCTATATTTCTCCTCGGAACACAGCACCTATCTTCGGGTTCGCAGGTGCCGGACTTACGCTGGCCAAGACCACGATATGGGTCCTGCAAGAGCACTTCTGCGGACGATGCTCCTATTTTGCTGGTAGGACCGACTTTCAAGAGACGCTGAAGTTCTGGATAGCCCCGAACGTGTAAGCTTCGTGTTTAGATCCCTTTCCGCCACCCATCTTCTCCCTCTACGTCCTCCCCTTGCCCGTGTTCTTCTTCCTCTTCCCCTTTTACTCATCGTCGTCTTCATCTTTCGCTATAGCTCGCTGATAACGTGCATATACAGGGTTTGGTTTACCTTCTGTTCATTGATTGTCGCGAGGCTGGGAAGAGATATCGCGTCTTCTCTGAATGCGTACGGCACACCTCAGCCCGAACAGGCGAACAAACGAGTCCATAACGAGTAACCGTTCAAAGCACTCAAGTTTGGCTTTCATTTCGGGTATTTCTTTTTTTTCTCAGCTCCGCTCGCCTCCTTGTTCGGAATTGGAGGAGGAAGACGATACGACAAAGTGCCACTGAAAGGGAGAATTATGGAAAGGGAAGGAATGGAAGTCGCCTGTCTGCAACCGTACCTCAGGCAGGCAGCGTCCATGGTACACAGGGACCAAAGATGCTGCGTGATTAGATTTTTTGGTTAGCTTTAAATTTTGGTTCGGATTTTGGCTTTCTGGGATGAAATACTATAGGATGATCGACCTGACTTGCCGGATTCATTTGAGCACCGACCGGTTTAGCTCGCCACCACCACCACCGCCTTTCGTGCGCTCACGACATCCTATCTCGATTTCGCGCTATTCGGGGCCCGATTGAACGACTTTGCCGCTCATAGCACGCTGGGCGCTGGGCGCTGAGGACGGCTAGGCCTCATCTCTACACTCAGCTCTCTCTGCATGCTACGTGTTCAAAAGAACCACTACAGCGGTCAACGTCAGGTGAGTAAATATTCTTCCCCGCGCTTTCCTCTCTCGTCAATCGACGCTCCCTGCTACTATGACCAGAAGGGGACGGCGATGCTTCATTTTCCACAATTAATTCTGACCTCCCACGTTTCTTGTGTTCTTCCAGCAGTCCCTCTCTGCAACGTGGTCGGTGTTCCCGGAAATACCGGCTCATGCAATCATCAGTGTCGCGGAAGGGTGCGATTATTAGGGATATACCCAGAACAAGAGGCGGTCAAATCGCAATCGTGGACCTTCGCCGCTCGCCGTTCATTGAGCAATGACATGAACTTGAAGGACATGCATGCCAACCGGCGTCTGATCCCTGATGATTGCAATGGGCGCCGATATCTGAATTCAAAATTAAGTGGCCATTTATTGGAGCAGCCACCGCTGGGTCTGACAACATTGGGGTGGTCAATGGTGGTGGTGATCACCGCGAAATCAGGCAAACGAGTCTCGAGCTGAGATTCCCGAGTCGGATGTGCGTTTGCTTCAAGAGTTGAGATCTTGGGGACGGAGACGGAGGCCCTCGTGCGTTCGATTTACAGTTGGGCGTCTCGTGCCCGGGCTCCGATGGAAGGCCAAGTGCTGCCTGTCTGTTTGTCTGCCTTCTGTCTTCTGTCTTGTCCAAGTCAAGTCAAGTCACTTAAAGATAGTTTTATCCCGTCCAGTGCTAGCGGTGACTGCCACTCGATAAGTATGCACTCGCGTACTCTTGTTCGCCACCAATCCTAAGTAAACCCAGGTCAAGTTCCCCGTGCGCCGTCCAGTCACAATCAGTTCAAGTTGGCAAAGACTACAAACAAGCGTTGACAGTTCATTCAGGCTGAACATTGCATCCCTTCCTTCCTTCGAATTCGACGTGATCGTGACCCCAGTTTATACAAACACCTATCTTGAGAACTGTGCATCTGTGATGTGAGAGGAGGGTCCGGTGGATCTAATCTTAGTACATATACTGCTATGGCATAAGGCGTAAGTGCTTACCAGTTGATCAAAGGGGCCGGAGTGGGAGATTCGCCAGTAAATGGAGTGATCAGGATCGAGGAAGCGCGTCCACGTTTGTGGTTTACGGCAGAGGGGGTGATAGGATTTATATATCTATCGAGCGGGTCTTGTTCTGGTCGTGCCAGGCTCGACGGAATTGAGCCTGACTCGGAGGAGGAAATAGATGATGACGGGAGAAGACCTCGGACTCTGAGGCGAGAGAGAGAGGGACCAGTGACCAAGGCAGCACCCGGAGAGAGACAAGGAATCAAGGAGTCAGTTTGGAACCAGTGCAAAGGGTAGCACACTTGCTGATGTCGACCTGTTCGTCGCACCCTCTGCTCTCGTTATCACCGTCATCCGAATCCGACGACATCATGAGCAGACCGCAGCAGCAGCAGCAGACGCATCTGCAGCACCGCTAAGACGCAAAGCAAGGACTTCAGAGTCTTGATGATTTCTAGATCACAACATCAGACAGAAAGTACAACCAGGCCAAAACGGCATGCCATTGGCAAGGGGTAGATAGCAGAGAGATATGCGACAGGTAGGTGGATAGGTAGATGGGTACATGAAAATACATACACATCACAACGTGGGGTTCAAGAGGTGTGCGCGGCAGCGGCAGGGTGGTGAAGAAAGCAGGTAGCAAGCGTGCTGGGGTGGAAAGAAACGAAACAAGTGTTGGGGGAAGAGGAAGGGGAAAGGCAAATGCAGAAGCACAAAAGCAAAAGGAGAAGCCATTCCAGCACAGAGAGAAGAGAAATAACGATATTACTGGATCATGTGCGATGAGAGCCAGGGGATAAACAAGGATTAAATAGAAGCCATAGGATATGCCCGTTGGTCGTCAAGATGCAGAGGGTTCGGTATCGGGGTAGAGAGAGGAAAACAAAAGAGAGGTGGAGATAGTATGTTTGTGTTACAAGAGACGATGGATGATGATGGTTGGATGGATGGTTGGAGAGATGGATGTGACGATGCGATGAGAGAGAAAATGCAAGACTAAAATATGCAAAAAGGAATAAGATAGTGTGAAAAAGACAAAAAAAGGAGGATGGATGCAGAGAACAGAAGAGGATTGTCCGGTAGTATTGTCGTCGGGTTTTTCGTGAATGCGGCGTTGAGCAAAAATAAACTGGAAGAGAAAAACGTAAAAAGGTCGTTGCAATGGCGTCGAGAGCGAAATAGCAGATAGCACGATCGGTCTTCCAGAGGTCGTTTAGATAAAGCGATGGATAAGCCCAAAGGGTCGATAGTCGATGATGGTGGATGGAGAGAGGCGTGTGCTGTGGCTGCAACGCCGCGTGGACAGCTGCACCCAGGCATGCACACATCTAAGCCCGGGTAGAGCGCCAGCTGGCCGAGGAGCTCATGCCGCTGCTGGGGACAGACAACTTCTTGTTGGGTTTCGCGGACGCGCCGCCGAGCATGACGCCGCCGGTGAGAACGGTAGTCTTGCCGCCGTCGTACGGGGTGACTTCGGTCTTGGAGGTGTCAACGAAAACGCGGGCCTGGCGGGCACGCTCGCGGCGCGACGGCTTGTAGTCGCTGCCTCCGGGGCTGCTCTTCGCGGACGCGGAGGTGCGCGAGGAGGCGGTGTCCGAGGCAAAGGAGAAGCCGGAGGAGCTCGAGTTGGAGGAGCGCGAGCTGCAGCGTGAGTGCTCGGAAACACTGGAGAGTGGGGAGGCGGAGCGGCGTGGGATGGGGAAGTGCGTGACGATAGGGGTTGTCCAGGTCGGCGCGGTCATCTCGTCTGCGAGGAGGTGGAAGATGTGTTCCTCCTCTGCCTTGTCTGCCTCGACTACCTGCTGCGCGAATGTCTTGCCGAAGACTGGTGCGTGGTAGAGGGGCTTTGCGGGTGCCTTGGGTGCGGGCTCGTCTGACCAGATGGTGATGATCTGACCGTCGCGGCGGATGGCGACGCAGCCTGGGTCGACGAAGAGGTCGAAGGGCTTGTTGCCGTATGCGCGCATCCAGTCGAACCACTGGACGCTTGTCGCTGTGCAGGCGGACCAGATGGGGCGTGGGGGCAGCTGGTCGGGGGAGAGTGCCATGCAGCGGGCGCCGGAGCCACGGACCGGCTCTGCGGGGTTCCAGGAGGGGGCGTAGTGGGCGGTGAGGTTGGCGTCGAGGACCATCTGGAGCTTGTTGAGGGTTGCGGGGGGATACTTTGCGGCGAGACGGGCGGTGAGGAATGCGACGGCGTGTGCGGTGGCTTGTTGGAGGGAGCTGGAGGCCATTGGGAGCGTAAATGTATCGTCCGGCGATAGGTGTAGTTGTGTGAACGAAGTCGTGCGGGCGTGAGGCGTGGAACTGAGAAGGGATGAGCAGGCTTATATGCGATCGGCGGACGGACTACGCACAGAGCGGCAAGTCTGAGACTGCAATTAGGAGAGAAAGGAAACCGGGTCCTGCTCTTGCCCCACACTCACCCGCCCCCTTATATCCACCCCCAGAATACAAAGCCCACGTGCTAACACAATTGGCCTTGTTCTTCACAATAAGCCTCCCCAGCCCGCTCCCACACCTCTTTTCACCCCTTGTTCTTACCTCAGTAACACCGACTTCCCGCCACTCACATTTCCCTTTGGCAGGACAGAACCGCCTCTCCATTTCTTCTGATGGACTAGATTACGCGCAGATGATCATAGCCTCCCCAGTCATCGAATACCGTAGCATATAGTGTGAACATGGCCCCATGGAGCAATGCAGCATTCCGAAGGAGCCGCTGTCTGTCCAAGTGGGTCCAATCGAGTCACTACCCGATGCCGGTACCGGAGATACAATATTTAAATCCCCGCAGGCTAAACTCAAACCTTAACTTCGTTATCCACACAACTTGCCGCCCGCCCTCGTAGCTCCTCACAGCGTCAAGCCACCCCAAAACAAAAGGTCTTCACCACTCGCCAGCACAAAACCAAAAGCCTTGCACAATGGTCAGCGTCTTCCGCTCGTTGCTCACAGCCTTTACTCACCGCGATCGCAGACTCTCGCCGTCGATCTCCTTCACCCCTCCGCTGAGCACGAAGCCAAGCAGCACAAGCTCAAGCGTCTCGTACAGTCCCCCAACTCGTACTTCATGGACGTCAAATGCCCTGGTGAGCAGACCCCTCCTCCTCGGCGAACTACGCCCGTCCACGACAGAGGGTGCCGCACGCCCCCATCCAATGGACTGCACTCTCGCCTCTGATCGACCGCATAACTCATGTTTTGCTCGTTTTCTTCAGGCTGCTTCGCCATCACCACCGTCTTCTCGCATGCGCAAACCGTCGTCGTCTGCCCCTCGTGCACAAGCGTGCTGTGCCAACCCACAGGTGGAAAGGCCAGGCTGACAGAGGGTGCGTTCTAGCTTTTTGCTCGCCGGCACACGTTTCGTTCAGCTCCTCACTAACCCCGTCTCATTACCCCAGGCTGCTCATTCCGTAGAAAGAACTAGATCGCTCTTGTCCTTACCTACGTTATACATTCGCTGTTCCGCACGCACACGCTCGACACTCGCACACACCCCACCTCGTCGCACCACCACGCTTTCCTCGCATTGCAACTTTCTATTCCCCTCCAAGTCTCAACATTGCTCTTATGTCTTAATCGCCCCCTCCCTCGTGGATCTCCTCAGACGTGGATGATAACATCGTTGGGTTGTATGATGCATGCCATGTCTTTTTTCGTGTACTCAAATATACACCGCTGAAAAAACCGTACTTGCGATGATGAACACGCTAAGTCACCGTGTCTCCTCGTTGTGTGATTCCACTGAAGTACGACTGAGATCATACCTAGACTGCAATTGCCCTCAATTGCCTCTCGGCTCAGTTCAGCTCCGCCTCTCAAGCTCTTCCGGCTCGAGGATGCCATTTAATTATTTTTCCTTTCATGTTCTACCACCCTTTCCGAGTGCGATTGACTTTTTGGAGAGCATAGAGCCTGTCCAGATTGACGGAGGCCAATCGAGATGGAGGTCCCGGAGCCCCTGAACTTCTTCTCCCTCGCAATGACAGCATTTCATTGTGCACCTTCATCATTACCCCTACGCCTCTGAGAAGAAGAGTTACGACATGTTAAGTCGTATCCATGCCCTGAACAAAAGGAGCTGAAGTGACAGTTGCAGGAATCGACTAGGTGCGGCTACGCACCCGTGAGCCGTGAAGGCGAAAGCGTTGAATTCGTCCTCAAGTTCTTCCGCTGGTTGTACACATCTTCCAGTGCGTGCCTTGTTTCTGCGTTCTGCGTTCTCAGACTATCATTGTCTTCGACAGGCTAGAAGGTTCAGTTGGTCGGTGACAAAGAGGACAACGCGGGCGCTCGTTCCCGAAGCGCCCTTTTCCTTTTTCTTTTTCGACTCTTTCCCTGCCGTTCTTCCGTGGTCTCGTGCACGCGTACTGAATGGTCAACTGGACACTCATAATTAATTATCCCTGCACCCCGTGAACTACTAGATCTACCCGCGAGCATGCGCTTCGATACCTCGAGTCAGCAAGAACGTCTTCGAGGATGTAATAAGGACAGGGCTGCGGGTCAGAGATAATAGAGCACCTGCAGCAGCCGGGCCTGAATGCGTGGACGCTGCATCATTCCAAGCGTTCGTCGTCGTTCGTCTAATCATCCTCAGTGTCTCGTGCATGGAATGGAAGCAATGTCTTTTCTTCTTCCAGGAAGTTCGAGCTGCGAGGCGTACGCGGGGATAATCCGAATCGATATTTCCTCCACTCGTTCAATCCGATCGATAACCAGTGGAAGCGCTGCCGTGAAGGTCGCTTACCTCCCTGACAGATGATGATAGATCGCTTCCTTTGACCTTGTCTTGTACTGATGGCCTTCAAGACTCTTATTGTTCATTGTATTATACACCGGCGCTGTAGTAAGCACCGATAGCTTGCCCTTGGATACGTTATTGATTGAACTTGAACAAAGTACCTCAGGTGCTAGTGACGACGCGGGGTATCTTTCGCGAGTCCCTTGTCTTTGAGTCTTGAGAGGCTTCGGATTTCGGGATCTGTGTGGCGACGGCCTTGGGGAGCCTATCTTCTTCTGGGAGTGTTATTTCGAGCGCTGGCTCGTCCCTAGTAGACCGCTTTCATGCGTACAGTTAAGAGGTTAGAGAAGTTTTGGATAACTCTGGGCCATCCTGGAATCGGGCTTCATTATACTCCCTCTTCACGTATGCCCACCTTGCGGTCCGCTCCACGCCCATTGTATTATGTCGGCGAGCCTGTGCGTGCGTGCCAGGCAAGAAGCCTCCAACGTTCCTTCTAGCTCCAAGACGTTCTTCCACGATAATTAAGGCCCGGGCGCGATCTTCGTTGCACCCTTTCCAGCTCTTCTTAGATTCGCACTTGAGCGGCTTCCCAGGTAGCCCTTTGTCCTTGTTCTGGTAGTTGTCCTTTTAGAATAGAAGAGGAAGAAGAAGATATAATAGGATGCGATAAGCTTGTCAGGTTCTGTCAAAGTTCGCCTTGGGGACGCTATTATCCAGCGAGCCTCGCGTGTAAGCAGTTCACATTGTCTGATCACGGTGGGGAGAGCCTGGAAGTCTGGAGAAAGGGACGGATACGCCGACAGTGCATGGAATGATGCGCGCCGGTGCGCAGTACACGTCCACAATAAGATGTTTGACGCGGACGCTGCTTGACGTGATCTGTCTCCTCTATCATTGAAGTGCAATTGTGTGCTAGAAGTATTAAGTGGTGCCGCAAGTCAGAATGGCAGGTGCTCCAGGCGATCGTTGACATGAACATGTGCTGCGTGCTTTGCTCCATTGCGTGTACATTCCGACAGAGTAGGGGCGGCGGTGAAGTTGTGGGTGTGTGGTAGGAGCCTTGAACACATAACCATTCCGAATAAAAGCATTCCTTTAAAATGTGCGCCCCAATCACGCGCCTTGCAATTCTTCTTCTGCATTCCTGCAATAAATCTAAAAAATGAATGCTATAACGTATGTCGAATCCCTAATCCTACAATAATTGCTCCACCAGCGCCTTCCCATATCCTCTATAGATGTCTGTAAATAGGTTCTTCAAATAACGCAGAAATTAGATGGTGTGAGTATAGTTGTAACCCAAGTCAATGCTCAAAAAAGCGAAGAATGGCGGACTGAGAGGATGGGCGCCTACAGCTTTGGCTGCGCCTTCTTCTCGGGCGCCTCTTGAAGCGCCGGATCCTTGATATTGGCGCGGACTACGCCTTCCTGTGAGGTCACTGCCACGAGCTTTCCGTCGCGGGTGTACATCTAGACGACCGGCGGCCAGGGAAGTTCAGTGCAGGTCATAGGACAGGGTTGGATTTTACTGACTCGTCCGTGCACAATAGCACGGCCAGAGGCTGCGCGTGGGCAGTCAATCTATTGGAGTGAATGGTGAGCAAACGCCGCAGTCTGCGTGCGACACAAAACACGGACCTCGTAGAGCAGCCAATCTCCGGCATGGAAGTCATTGCTGTGGAGAGGAAAAGTCAGGTGGGCAACTTTCGCAAACGAAGTTGCAAGGCTCACTTGTAAAACCAGATTGAGTGGTCAAGCGTGGACTACGGGATAGAGTCTAAGCACTTCTGTTCTACGCGGAATGACATTCAAGGGACTCACGAGCATGCTCAATGATTCTGCACCCTTTCCTCCACGTCGCAGTCCCATTATCCGAGATGCTGTCCCGATGCTGAAGGCGCTACGTAAATTGGAAGAACGCCACTGGAATTCTGAGAACACATGACGCACAAATGCATATCGGAAGCATAAGAGAGAATGCACTGAAGAGATTGTGGGGGGCGGAGGTGAGTAATTGGATATTCAAGAGAATGACTGGTACGTCGATTGTACTGACCTTCTGGAATGGTGCCTCGTACTCGGGGATGTCGCGCGCCTTCATCCAGTATGAATACCGTACGATGCGGCCGCCTTCGGCCTCTTGGTGTGCTTTGGCTGACTTGATGGCGATTGGGCTGCGTGCTCGTTCCTTGAAGACCAGGAAAAAAAGGAATCAAGTTGAATAAACAGGCTTCAAGGGACCCCAACCACACGACATACCGTCAGCTGGTCCTGGAAGAACTGGACCAAAGCTGGGTGGCTCTTCGGGTCCTGGATGATGCGCATATAGACGGCCTCCTCGTCCTCACACTGCTCTGGAGCTGGCACGTCCGGCATCGACCACTGGTGGGTCGGCTGCCATGGCTCCGGCTTCTGGAACGAGCAGAGCATGATGAAGATTATGCGGCCGTTTTGCACGGCCTTGACCGATCGCGTTACATACGACTTGCCCTCCCGCAGGCGTTCGACACTGTAGACGATGGGAGTGGATGGGGAGGCGCTCGTCAGGAAGTAACACTGGGATGGGCTTCAGCTTCAGTCGAGAGTAATTTGAATCATTCCCGGGAGACGTACGTGCAGGGACTAGTATAAATATGAAGGGAGTTAGTTCATACAAGAATTCTTGCAGAAGGAAGACATCGGCAACGTACATGCAATGCAAACTCGGAGCGAACGCAGCTCGTCGCTGAGACTAAAGCTTGACTGATGACTTGTCTTGCAACATATGTCACGATCAGGCTTCCTGTAAGTACATCTAGCAATCCGTGAAGGCTCACCCTCCAAAGACACCTCTAGCACGCAGGGGTAGCCACAAGGATTTCGAGCGAAAGAGGTTCATCTCGATCTGCTCCACTTCCAGAGAAGTCGAGATGTGCTCATGCTCGACTTGGTTGAGTCCCTCTTCCATGATGAAAGTTGAGGAGTTCAGTAGGACGACAAAGTACTGTTGGAGTTGGGTATAAAGGAGAGATAGTTTGCATGTAAGTACCCTTGTGATATAAATTTAGGTCTCAAGCGTCGGTGCGGTTACAGCGGCTCGGAGGTATATCAACAGCTTCGGATCCGGTGGCACTTGGCCCGGAGGGCCGGCTGAACGGTCTCGCAGTCCTATCGTTGTTTGCGTAAATGTAAAATCGTGCGCTATATAGAACCCAACTAAATAATCGAGAGTCCCTCCACTTGGAGAAAATGGCTGGTGGGATTAAGGAGAAAGGTTTAGGGGCAGCCTCGGACAATCTCATGCACGGCTGCCTATGGCAACAACCTGAGCAGGAATCAGGCTCGGGCTCGGGCACGGGAGACAAATGGGTAGCATTAAACTCTCCCAAAGACCCGTGATTAAATTCCATGGTGGCGACCAGTATTCGGGTGGTCGACAGAAGAGAAATGCCGGAAGAATCACGCCTAAAACTCCTCGACTTCAATCGTGAAACCGCAAGAGTGACAAACTTGCTTTCCAACGCCATTCTTGATCCCTTCTGTAGGACCAAACTGGTGCTGGTGTTCTTCGTCTTTGCGTTTTTGCCATATACTTTCTTTTGTTCGCTTGCGTAGGTCCTTCAAGCTTTGTTCGAATTTTTTGTTCTTTTTCTTTTTCTTCTCTTCTGTTCGTCGTTCGTATTCCACATCCAGAGCCTCTGCTGACCCCCATTTCTTCCAAGCAAACTCTTCAACCTGATATCGCAGAAAGAGCATCATATTGGCGTAGGTTGATTTATGCGGGTTCGCTTTCAGGAGATGGGGCATGATTTCTTCGTCACGCAGTTCGGCTGAGGAAGATACGGGCTGAGTGAACGAAGGTCTTTTTGTAAAGGTGAACGTACGATCAGTCAGAAGATAATCCTAGTGCCGCCGTCAGTCTCTGGGTAGTGGAAGAAGTTCATACCCGTACCGTCTTGCACTCCGTTTTTGTCAAAAGACTGTACTTTTCTGGTTTCGCGTTTTGACATGTTCTGCAGACGGAACATTTGAAGACCTTCAGGAAGGTTGGATCTATATCCATGGATTGACATTCTCTGCATTTGGGATTCAAGGCAGGATCAAGGAACATAGCTGAAAGATAAAGTGAATCAAATGGTGGGACTCGAATAGTTTTCGCAGAGAGCTTACGCATATCCAAATTATGTACGTTCCTCTGGTGTTCCCTCTCTTTTTCTTTCCGTCTGAGATCCTCATCTGCTTTGTTTCCCTCGTCCACCAAGAACCCTCCTTTAGAGTTGACCATCTTTGAGAGATCATATTCAAAGTATGTGCCCAGGCGGGAGTCCCGCTTCAGCGGTTTGGATGAGGATGCCACAGGCTGTGTGGGGGAGCCCTGGTCCGCAGGCGTAACACGCAATGGTCGCTTGTTATTAGAGTTAACCAGCGAGGAGGAGGATGCATCCTGTTCCTTCTGTCGTTGGACCGCCTTCGCTGAAAAAGATTGCAAAGCATGTCAGCCAAACCTGCAGAGACCAAAGTTTGAATTTCAACAGTTACACGTTCAACAGACCTTTCAAGCGGTTTATTTCAATTTGCCTCACATGTTCTGGCGTTACCTGCAGTGCGGATGTGTCAAAAGCGCGGGATGGGGGTGTGGAGGGGCGCAAAGCATTGTCTGACATGTCATGACTGTGGTGTTCAAAGTTCTGATATCTACATAAAGGCTTAATGAGTCATCAATGATCATCAATGAGGTCGCATCTTGATCACGTGTTCAGCCCTCAGCAAGCAGCTACTACTAGTACACTGCCAAATGTATGATATCTCGTAGTCACGTTTTCTAATTTCATTGGACGCATACGTCAACGCACATGGGTTAGATACGGAGTCAGCTATATAGCAGCTGAAAGGTTTGATGTTAGGTTAGCTGGTTGGCACATGTTCAGACATGACAACTATGTAGTAGGAAGAGCATGCCAAAGATCTTATCCCATCCACCTGTCAGATCAGGAAACAGCTCCATCGCAGCTGAAATATTTAATGTTAACTCAGCTGGCTGGCACATGTCAACATGTAATATCCATGAAGCAGCTGGACTATCCTGGGCATCTTGTTCCACCCATCTGCCAGATACCAAACCAGCTCCTTCATGGCTAAAATATTTGATGTTGGCTCAGCTAGTTAGCAGGCGTTTAGATGTTGCAGCCATGTAGTAGTAGGTCTATCCTGTGGGTCTCGTCTCATCCACTAGTCAGACAATTCACATATAGTGACCATGTAAGGGCTCGAATCACATAATCTATTTGGTACTATGTCGCCGGCACATGCTTTATATGAAGAAATTTTGAATATCATGAGAGTTACCTTTGACACAATCACGTGTCCTCCTCATAGAAGGGTGTCTGCCGTGAAATAGGTTCACTCAAGTCAAATCAACGCTGCCACCGCTACAACCAGGTCATAGGTACCTCCTGTAATCACAGCGTGTAACATAGTCCTTACGATGTAACTGGAAAAAAAACCCTTGTCATTATTGTGTATGCACCAAAAAAAAATACATGTCAGTGTCCAAGAAATCAAGATGAAAGCTACATAGCATGAATGTTCAACTCGACGTATGCCTTTGCCCGTTCCCTGTTGTTCTTAAGCATCGACCTCGTGTTCTTGATGCTATGAACCTTGCGCCACCAGTTTTGACGTGACAGGGGTTTGGCATTGCCCTTGCGAATGTCTGCTATCCACTGCTGGAAAAACTCCTCGTTAGTTTCCGTCCATCCTGGCCAGCCATAACCCTGCTTGTCCCAAATGTCCGGAGGAGGGAACCACGAGACCGTTGTTGTCTGCTCGCCACACCCTGTATATGAGGAATCAATTCACTATTGAAGACACTCACGGAAGACAGACCTTACCTGTATAGAGGCAGTATGTCCCACACAAACATGCAATCTCCTCACCAGTGAGGTCGTCATCCCAGTAGAAATACCCGTCGTGTTTAGACGGGACAAAGTACCCCGAATGATGCACTGTGACCTCGATGGACGGTCCTTGCAACCCAGACTCCTTACTACCGAATTCCCTTGCAATCCTCCCTACAATGCCACCGCGAAGTATTGCAGCTCGCCCTTGCAGGCGGCCCAGCAGCGCGCGGCACTCGAGCATAGCACTGTCGAAGTCTGCTGTCGTGAATTGGTGCTTGTTAAAACGGTTGGCGTTGTCTGCGTATGGGAGATTGAGCTGTTCGGGCTCCGAGGAGGCCTGCAGAAGGAGGGTGCGGAAGGGTATGTGGTGCTCAAGTAGGTGGTAGGCGATTGTCAGCACCATATGCGTGTTCGGAGTGGAGGCAACCAGTCGACAGATGTAAAGAACAGTCGTGGGGCGATCAACACCGATGACCCATTTGCAAGAGGGGGAAGGAGGTAGCTTGAACACGTATAGGTCCTCACTGATGCGTTCCACAGTGTCGAGCGCAAAGGATGTTGCCAAAGGCTGATCCGATGTTGCGTTGAGGTTGTCGGAGGGTGCTGGCAATCCCGAAGAGCTGTCGATGAGGCATGAAATGAACTCACGAATTAGAACCTTGTCTCGGTCTGAGACATCAGGTTCTGATTTTGTCCCGATGACACCCAGGACATCTGACCAACTCCGGAGGTTGGGTGCTTGAGGGTGGGGTGTTTGAGCAGTAGGGGATGGGTTGAATCCGTACATAAGGCGGAGGGAAACCAGGAGGTTGGTTTCAGCATCCATGGGTACTGCTACTTCATCAGGTTCAGGAGAGGCGGGGGAGGCACCAGGAGAGGCACCAGAGGGGGGGATTCCGTCTGGAGAGGTTGGTGAGACGTTCTGGTCTTCACTGACATAAAGGTGCTCGTAGCCTTCAAAAGGATCAAAGCCATCATCCTCACTGTCTGAATGCTCATAGCCCACATAATCCTGACCATTCTTCGACTTGACTTCCAGTGCAAATTCCTCAAACAGGTCCCATTCATTCTCGAGAGCATTGTATCGACATTGAGCGGGGGTGTACTCGTTGAAGACGTTGTCGTGTCGTCTTTTTTCAACGCGTGTCCGCATGAAAATCTCCTTCCCTCCAGATGAAATGATCCTACTCCATGTGAATATGTTGCCGCCTGGGCAGGTTTTCCTCGCGTTGTTTGATCCAGTTTCAAAAGTTTCGGCCTCCGTGTTCAATCAGCTCCGTCTGGCGTGCAGCTCTTTGATCCAGAAAGTGCTGCCAGTCCCCACAAAGGTCGCCACTAGTGCTGTCGTCCAGTTTGGAATGGGAGTGAGGCAGCGTCGCTCGCCTCAAGTCGCTGCCGCTCCCGGGCAGCATCCACAATCTCTCGCAAGCCCTTAGATAGCACTGCTCGGTCTGAGGCGTCGTTTGTATTGACATCATTCGAATTCTCAATATCTATATTATATCACGAAGTCGAAGACGGT
>CACVBS010000002.1:814105-857740 GCA_902728275.1 Cyclocybe aegerita
TACCAATTATCTGACGAGCTTAAAGTATGTGTCAATCCTGTCCCCAGTGTCTCGCAGCTAAACTGCTTTATATAATAGACCAATATCACTAACTATGGCATAGCCGTCTTGCTTTCCGTCAATGTCAGTGCTTATAAGGGCGACATCCCTCGTAACCATGTTCTTGTCCGTATTTTGTCTATTACAGGAATGTTGCAATTAATCTTCCTACAGGATATTCTCAAGAGGTATCGTTTTGATTTGCCAGCGGGCATTGAGCATGATTATGCCAACTGGGAGAAGATATCAACGTTTGTCGGTTATTCACTAACTCAAACCCGCGCCAGAGTGAAGAAATTGGTATGTGTATTAATATTATTCCTCTTTTCAATGGAGCAATGGAGCGCTTACGCTTTATTGTTATACAGATTAAAGACAGTATAAAGGCAAATACCAATATATTTTCGCTTGCGCAGATGATTGTTCACTCCACGCCTTGTCGCACGACGATCCAGCTGTGCTCCCGTGTTGCGCTCATGGTAAGTGTCTTCTTGTCCTTTGTCCATAATATTGCCTTCTGAACTGGAGCAATTTTAGCGTGCGGTTCACGCCGAATGCAATGGTGGCGAAAAACGCATGCACGCCTTGAATTTATCCGAACAAGAGCAGGATCCTCGGCCTCTAAAACAGCGAGGTGGGCTACCATCCCTTCATTCTTCTTCATTGATAATTAGCTGACATTCTATGCAGGGCATTCAATGAAATCCTGAAGATTGATCGAGCTACATACGGTGCGGCGGAAGAATATGTGATTGGGGATACTGTTCCCGATGAGTGGCAGCAGCGCGTTGATGATGTCGTTGCGGGGATAGATATAGTGTGATAATAACAGGGCATCGATGCGACTTCTTTTGATAAATGCACATTTTGTATGGGCCATTTTTCATGCCGGTCCCAACCTGAGAAACACTGCTCTAATAACCTAACTGACCTTGCTTAAGACAGGTGCCGAGGGCTTGAAATGTTGTAGGATTTTTGTGTTTAACAAATTGTTGAACCCCTCTGCAATAATAACTGACGGTGATTCAGGAGAGTCAGTCCTTGCTGGGTTGAATGATTAGCTACCGCCTTGTGAGTCGGCATGGCTGAAGTGCAATTTGTAACTGCAAACAATGGGCTGGAAATTGTAGCGAATGTTCGCCTTTACAGTGCATCGCACACGCCCCGGTACCAATCTGGACAACACATTCATACGGGCCAGTAGCTGAGCTGTTGAAACATATCACAAAAGCACAGTTGAGCAGACCTGAGACACAATTATAATAATGTAGATGATTTCATTTACGACGGGTAATTGAGGGCGGGAAATTGAAGCGAACGTTCGCCTTTACTGTATGTCGGATGGGGCCCAGTACCAATCTGGACAACACATTCATACGGGCCAGTAGCTGAGCTGTTGAAACATATCGCAAAAGCACAGTTGAGCGGACCTGAGACATGATTCTAATAATGTAAACGATTTCATTTACGACGGGTAATTGAGGGGGGGAAATTGGAGTGAATGTTCGCTTTTACTTTGGATCACACGGCGCCAACTACAAATGCGAACGACGCGTTCATACAGGCAAGGAGTTGATCTATCGAAAAGTATCGCAAAAACACATCAAAAAACATGCCGGTAGAGTAAACAATTTCATGGTATGAGACCAAATTAGATGGTGGTAGAAACAAGCCGAGGAAGATGGACAGCACATTGTTACAGGCAACCGTCTAAGCTACCAAAATTCATGAACGGCTTATCAGATTACAAGTGCTACCCACATTAAATGTAGTCACGGTGTCCAAATCCCAGAGTCAAACTGTCCACAATATTCCGCCCACGTCGACGCAACATTCCAAAAATACCTCAACTCCGTGAGAATTTCACGCTGCTAACGCGTTTCGCGGAAATGGCGGTGTAGTCAACAACTTGAATAAAGAGGCAAACCAAATATGGCTTGCCGCGACGGTCAAACCGGACCGGGGTACACACTGAACGAAACCAAAGCACCCATGCCATGTAATAATTCTGAGGACAACGGGGAATAAACGGAAGTAAAAGAATATTACTACAGCTCACGAGAGGGAATAAATCTGCTTGCAACATGTAGCCATTTTTCCTGCAACTGGAACGTGCCAGCATGAACATCACAATCGCCTCCTCTGGAAAGCGACGTAGCATCAGTCCCGAACGAAGCCTAGACGCCAACTTCCTAAGAGATAATCAAGAGGGAAAAGGAGTTTTATTTTATTTTATACAGATCCTTTCAGTTCCGATTCAATACATACTGTCCGATTCTTCATCACTCTATAATTTTGCTGCTCCTTCACCAGTCTCCTTCGAATCCGACCTTTACTCCAGCTGAGCCATACCCTCCCTCATATACTCCTCATACAACGCCTTGTAGTTCGGGTGCCAGCGACTCAGCGCCGGGCGTCCCTCAGCGATGTCCGCGGCGGCCCACATGATCCTCAGCTGGTCCACCTCGCGCTTCGTTTCGTTGTCGGGGACGAGGATGTAGAACTCACCCTCGCGGACCTTGTCGAGCATGTAGAGAACGGTCTCCTCGGGGGTCCAAGCACCAGCAGGCTTTTCTGCCTTGCTGTCTGAGCCAGTGAGGCCGGTGAAAGTCCAGCCGGGACTATCGAGTGTAAATCGGAGAGTATTGATCCAGGAAGAGGTCGATCGTGAAGTGGGTATCCGGCCAGTCGAGAAATTGAGTATGTAGAAAGAGGAGAAACGTACACAATCAAATTAGCAAACATACAGCAGTCCCAAGCATGAGAAGCGCACATGAACAGATGAGCGGTAACATCGCTGTTGGGTCGTTCCCGCAATTCATGGGCCAGGCCTTCTGTAAGACTCTTCACGGCTGCCTTAGACGCATTATAAGCTGCATTTCCTCTGTATTTAGACGTGATTTCCATATGAAAGAGTTCGGATAATGAGACTAGGGGAAGAGACGTACGGAGGGTTCGTAATTCCTTGCTTCGATCCAGTGTTGATGACAATAGCAGGGTTCTCCTGGTGGAGCATGCTCTAGTAACGAACGTGTATTAGCAGTGCATTTGAGAGGCGTGACTATACAATGAGGAGACGCTTACGGGAACGAACGTCTGCTGAACGTTGATGATTCTGAGGGAGCCAAGGAACGTTTGTTAATGAGATAACCAAAAAAGATAAGATAAGAAAGGAAAGAGCGCACCCAAAGAGGTTGACATCGAAGACTTTGCGCCAGTTCTCAATACCATCCCATGAAGTTCCCTTGTCGCCGATGCCGGCATTGTTCATCAGGACAGCGACCTAGACCAAGATTAGCGCAAATCAAGGGTGGATATACAGGAGTTATGGTGGAGGAGGGCGTAGGGTTTGGAAAGAGGAGGGAGAGATTCGAGGCCCTAGAGAGTAATAGATGGGAAAAGGCACATCTAGCCAATCAGCGCTAATGAAAGCGATGAGGGGAAGATAATCAGGAGTGGCGCGGACGACGATAATCGGCGACGAATGAGAGCTAGTGGCGCAACACCATAGGCTGCCGAAGAGAGTTCCAGCTAGCAATAGCGAGGCAACCTCACCTCGCCCCATTGTTCGTAGACGCGATCTCTGAGCCGAATGACTTCCTCAAGTTTCGAAACATTGGTGGGGACGACAAGGACGTTGGCCTCGCCGATGGTCGCCGCAAGTGCCTTGCCAACCCCCTGCAACTTCTCCTCGTTGACGTCCGCGATCGCGACCTTTAAGCCGAGCCTAGCATAAGCCAACAGGACAACGGGGCAGGAGTTAGCGTTGCACGAATATTAGGAGCCATCCCGACGATCGACGGAGCGATGTCGGCGTCATCGGGAGCACGGAAGGACTGGACGTACTTTGCGAATTCGAGAGCTGCAGCGCGGCCGATACCGCTGGCGGCACCAGTGATGAGCGCAACACGGCCGGCGTGGATGACAGGGTGCAGGTCGTCGGTTATTGAGATGTTATCGGGTCTGTAGGATGCAGTGCCGGGGAACGCAGGACGCATTGGCGACCCATTGCGGCTGCGACTGCCGTGGTTCGACCTTGGGATCATCGGTGCAATAAGATAGTAAGGAGTGAAAGAAAGAAAGAGAAACGGATAGAAAGAAAGTCCGGGGTGCTTATAAGTCGTAAGTTAGTAACCAAAGTTGTTAACCTGTCAACATATGACGCGCAGTAAACATGGGGGTCCGGGCCCGTGACTGCCTTTCCCTCCTCCACTTCCTCTCCGAATGCCCATCTCCGCACAGGATTGGAAGCTCACTCGGCGGGATCTAGGGACCTCTGTACCATGACTAGACTCTAGAGGTTCGACGGGATATTAGCCCTTGGTGCCTGCTTGAAAATTACCAGTGGCGCACTCCACTGATGCGGCGCTACAAGGTTTGCATCTAAGTACCTCCGGAGAACGTAGATTTTGCCACAAGCTTGGCATCTATATGAGGCCACTTTCAGTCGGAGCAGAGTCCGAGAGGAAGCGGATTGACAAAGAGAGATTTATGTTGTGAGGATAAGAATAGACCAAACGCTGAAGTGAGCCTACCTGACCGCTCAGAAAGGTTATCACCAAATACACAGGATGAGGTGTCGAAAAAGGTGAATAATTACTCATACAAGTGAAGAAAGATTCAGAAGTAGAGAAATATATAGATAAATGGTACCGCTAATCGCGAATGAGAAAGTGGAAGGAAAAAAAGAAAAAGGTGGTGGGAGGGGGAAAGAATCCAAGATACAGCGCCAACGTTCAAATAAGAAAACGTGCGGTATGTACAACGACTTTCTGCGTACAGATGGGGCATAATGAAGTGTGGATAATACAGTAATTTCGAAGGAGAGGAGAGGTTCGCCACCAAAGTAGAGCTAAGACGCGCGTCGAGATTAGTCGAGGATACCGAGTCGAGTCGTCGCCATCGTTGCTCGCGCTCGCCGAGCTTGTCGTCGATCAACGGGGTCGTGCGAGTATCGAAAAGGGGGAAGGAGAAATAAAATTGGAAATGATAGATGAAAGGAGAGGCTGACCAAAGGCTGGAGGTGATATTTCAAAGTAAGTTTATGGAAAGGGTCGAAGCTTGGTTCGCGAGAAAAAGGAGAGGCATAGATTGATGACAGAAAGAGAGGACAGAGAAGTGGTATATGGGCCACCGCAAGTTGCAGGCAGTCACTTGCTTCTTGTCATATCGACGACGGATCGCCGAATGGGTCAAAGAGTTGGGTCGAGTTGCCAGTGTTAAACTCTTTAGGCCTTGACTCCAGCACTGCTCGGGACAGCACTCGGCGGACCACCCTCGATGCCCATCTTCTTCCTGACCAGCTCGAACGTCTTCAGCATCTTCCTCCTCGCACCCAGTGCCGCAACGCCCTTCGCCTCCAGCGCTGCCTCATCCATCATCACCATGTCTTGCCACTTGCTGCCTTCGAAGTTCGGGGTGTACTTGTGCAACCTCAAGCTCCTCAACCACGCGGGGATGTCGTTGAGGAGGGCTGGGTCGACGTCTTCTTCACCCTTGGGCGTGGCATTGCCCGGGCCCGAGCCGTCGCCCCTGCTGCCCACACTCCTGGCACTCGGCAAGCCAGGCGAGCGAGCAGAGCCAGGTCCCTTCCTACCGCCGCCAGGGCCCATCTGTCCGAGGCCTGCACTCATAGGTTGCATGCCCAACCAACCGCCGACGTTCACACCGGGCTGCCCGAACCCGCTCGCAGCCATCTGGGCGGCGAGGAGCTGCGCCTCGGGGGACATCATACTGAGCATGTTCATGTTGAAGGGGCTCATTGGCTGCATGCCCAAGCCTGGCATGCCCATTCCCATCGTCGGACTGCCCATACCCATCCCAAAGTTGCCCATCTGCATCCCAAGCCCGTTCATCGCACCGGCATTGCTTCCTCCTGCATCCGACCCGTCGCCGAACCTGTTCGGCTGCCCATGAGGATTGTTGTTGAGCGCCGGGCTCCTCCATTGCGGTCCACCACCACCCCTCGCACCGCCGGCACCGCCGCGTCCTGCATTCTGGTTCTGGTTGTGAACTGGATTGCCGTTATCATCGTACACTACATGTCCGTCATTGTTACCGTTGTTGTTATTCGCGCTCTTCGGATTGCGACGATGAATAGTAGGATCTCCCATGCGAGGGACGCCCGGGCCGGGATTCTGATGCCAATCTGTCTTCGGGGCGTTATCGACAGCAGGTGCAGGTCGGGTCTCCTTCTTGAACATCGGGATCAACGGAGTTGTGACCATGCTAGCCCAACTATCACTCGCAGGAGCCGTAGCCTCGTTACTGGCCGACCTAGGAGTGCCAATGGTGCCTGAAAACTCCGTACTCTTCGGGCGCGAGACATTGACGGTAACTTCCTGGGCGGGGGCCTGTTGCTCCGAGACTTGGCTCAGTACAGAAGGGCCCCAGGAGCCACGTCCATCCCCTCCAGCAGAGGCAAGAACAGGCGCGGAAATCCTGTGCGAAGCATTGCTAGCCTTGAGTTTGGCCCTCTGTTGAGCAAGAGTTGCAGCAGCAGACTCGTTCTGCCCAATTGCATTGGCGGCTGAATCGGGCGACAAAAAGTTGGAGCTGCTGTCCAAAATTAAAGACTGGCGGTTGCCTGGATTGAAGCTGCGGGTCGTAGGCGACGCAGGAAGACCAGACTTGAGACCTGGAGACTTGATGCTCGCAAGCTTGGCTTCCATTTGGCTCTGCATTGATCCTAAAGTATTAATAGGTCAGAAATGAATGCGCCCAGAAACCTAGGAACAAGTACCACCCATGGCCGGACTGAGCAGGGCGGTCATCGGGTCGGACCTGGCCATTTGCTGAAGGACTGTGATGAAGAATCGAATTTGAACTTGGGTAGAGTGTTGAAGAAGGCTGTAAAGAGCGGCTGTGCGCTCTGCTTCGGAAAGAACCTTGAACCCTAAACATAGACATAATATGTCAAATAGTTGCCAACGGCGAAAACTAAAGAGATAACGGACATTGCTCGATGGCACTCAGCTCCTCTTTAAAATTGACATCCAAGGAGGCAGCTGCCATGTCCTCCTGCAGTGAATATCAGGGATCCATGATCACATCAAGAAAGATCCGAGGTTGACGCACCAAAGTGGCCTCGTAATTCTGAAGGTTTTCGAACCATTGGTCAAGAGCTTCCGCTGAAGAAACGAGTCGTAGCATTAGTACCAAGCTAGGCGCAAGTTCAGGAGGTACGCACCTTCAGGAGTTTGGAACATGGCCCCTGTGCCTAGTAGCTCGCTAGTAGGCCTGGCGCTCGGTTGGCCTCCCGGGCGGGGCGAAGCAGGGGCAAGAGTTGGGGTAGCGCGAGCAGCCGGTCCCAGCGACTGGCGTGCTGCTGCCTTGTTGCCGTTCTCAAGTGGGCCCGGGCTTGGGCTCGGGCTGGCAGAAGGTGGGCGAAGACTCATCTTGAATCACGAATGTGAAAAGTTGAAGAAGGGATTGTAAAGTGACGAAGGTGGTGTGACGGTGAGGGTTTAGTAATCGCAAGCGGGGTTGTTGGACCAACGACGAGAAGACCGTTGATCGACGAAGTTTTCTTTTGTTTCTTTCGTGTGTGAAATTAACCGCTTATACGGCTGGTGGTGGGGTGATTCCTGGACGTCGAGTCGAATAGACCTGCTGATAGGGGGTTGGGCAAGACGGGGGTGCTAGAAGCAAACAAAGTGCACGGGGAATGGGCGGGGGATGGGTATGGTTTTTGTCCAACCCTGGGATTCTGGAGGCTTTTGTGCTGCAGTGTTGGTCTAGACGAGACCAGCGGAGCCTGCCGGTCTAGCTAAGAGCTCTCTTTGGGACTCGGACGCAAAGAACGACGAGGGAGCGAAGGGAAAGCGAAGACACCCTGTGGTCGCAGTGGTTAAGGCAAGAGACTGGTGTGTGCTGGCTCACAATCAAGACAACAATCAGACTGTCACACATGTCACACTCTCCGCCTTCATCATTGCGGCGCTGTTTCAGCTGGACCTTCATCTACAGCCTCTTACGCGGAACTCTCGGACGTTTGTAGACAAAATGAAGAAAGCTAATATTACCACCAAAACATTACATAGCCCCATATCATGATGCAATCTCGCAAATCACTCGTCTTCATAGCTTGAAGTTCCACCGGCCTGGAGACATGTAAGTCTTACCCCAGTCGGTACAGGCGTGCAAATTCCACTCACATTCATCGAAGTAATCATACCGCATCGTCGTGTTCATGAACCCGTTGAAGTCTATCCACGCAGAGCGGTCGGTGGCGTTCTTCAGGACATCCTCAATCTTGACGGTGTCTGCCGTGATGACATTTAGATGAAATGAAGAGCACGCGAGAGGGAAATACGTACACCTCTTGTGCTTGCCCCCATTGGGATTCGCCAGAGGCGCCCTCCTGGTCTCGTAGTTGAACCAAATATAACCGGTAGCTACTAGCTGTATCCGTCCTCGAGCTGGGATGATGCAATGTTGGTTGAGGATCTTGAATGAAGAATGAGTAGCGAAGGCAGGAGGCCGAAGAGCTACTCACAGTTCCGATGCACTTCTTGTCCGGCACAGGCGTCAGGTCAGTCTTCTTGATTGTCACATTTGTTGCAGTGGTGACAAAGCTGTGTGGACACTTAGACGAGGCTCTCCCATCCCGTCATGGAAAGCAAAATGCCTACCTGTTATCCGGAGCGTTGATGAACTTCCCAACGGTCTTCAGAGAAAAGAGCTCCCGGTCGTTCTTGAAGGTGATGTTGGGCATCTGGAAGTTGCCCGAGAAAAAATCGGCATGTGCAGCAGAGGTAACATCTAAGGAAAGGTTCATGAAGTTCAGCCTCCCAGAGACAATGGCATCTTACTAGTGATGTTCCAATTTCCGATGTTGAGGTAGCCCTCGTCAACGTTGATGTTGTTCGAGTTTTTCTCAGGCGGAATGTCCACTCTTGTGTTGTTGCACTGTGGTTCGCCTGGTCAAAGAAACCCGCTTAATCCAATACAGACATGGTCACTTGTGTGCCACTTACCGGTTGCAACGACTTCCACCGGATCGGCAACACACATAGTAGCGGATTTATCTTTGTACTACAGGAACGACGTTTATTTAAACGTTCGGAAGGTCGAAAAGGGTCGAAAGAGCTCACGCCGGGAGGGTTAATTGTGATAGTCCAGTCGCCTTCGCCCCACGTTGAACGAGCATGTTGGATGACTTGATGCCAACCAGGAACTACGGGCACCCTCAAGCATTTCCCAACATTCTAAAAGAATTGACCACTTACGCGACTCGGCGTCATCGAGATCCAACATTGAGCATGGGCTCGCAGTGTTCGACCGTGCTACCAACTCCCTGGACTGCAGCTCTGATGGTTCAGACGTTTGGCGACGAGAAAAACGAGAAGGTGCGGCAGTAACATTAAGGAATTGTGTCGAAAGTGCGAGAGTCAGCAGGAGAAGAGTGGTTGGGATTCTCTGGAAGCAATGAAATCCGTTAGAGCTAGGAAGGAGAGAAGGGCTGGGAAACGCACAGATCTCGACAGCATCATGAAAAGTCCTTGTTTATTCTGGCCGCCCAGCGTCCAGCGCGTTTATCGCTCAGCGATGATGGTGGTGTGAGGTAGAGTCTTGCTCCGGTTCGATGATGGAGTCCGCGAGCCTCCCGTTTCATCAGCGAAGCTGGCACGACACCGCCTCATTCGGAGGACACACGCGAGCCGTTCGGAAGTTCCATAATGGGCAGAGGCCGAGCTTTGGCATCCTATACTTAAGAAAAGCAGCGTGGTTGTAGGAAAGGTGAGAAGAAGAGATAGAAGTACTCGTCAACGAAATAAGTGGCAAACCGGATGCTGATTGACGCCACACAGGTTGATATTGAGAAGCCGACCCATCTTGACTCTTACCACCATAGCCACTACTAGTACCACAACAGACACGGGATTGTGTCCTTCCGACTCTATCTTCTGGTTTCCCTGCCGTCATGCAACATCGTACCTCCATTTTTGCCAGACTCAAACGGGTCAAAAAGAGTCAAAGACCGAAAATACGACACTAGTCAGCCTATAATTTTGCTACTTCTGATATCTTGGGTCTTTGAAGCAAAGAGGCCTAAAGTGAGCATATTGTTTGTGCTATTTTTCTCTGATGACAATCCTGATAAGTTGTGAGTGTGCAGGAGAGTCGAGATGACGATAGCCAATCTTTTTGTCATTCTGTCGCGGTCTCCTGCGCTTTCTATAGCCATAGCTGTGACAAGATTCCGCTACCAAAACTCAAGGTTTTTACGGATGCCGGTGCATTGGAATGCTCTCATGTCTACAACACTCTTCTTCTCCGAACGAAAATAAATCCAGCCCGGTCTTCTCGCTACTCCGATTTCGTACGTACTTCCAGGCCGTTCCCAGCAAACAATTATTGACTAGTTGCCCAGGCCGCCTCAAACTCTTCGCAGCTTCTAGGAAGGGAAAACCCCACGCGTGGATCTTTATTGTTAACCAAAGTCCTGTTCCTACATCGACCACCGCCATATCTGCATGCTCGGAAGTTGTCCGCACGACAATGGTTAGCTGTCATCAAGACAATGGAGAAGTTGAAGAACAATACTGTAGTCCTGATGTCTCACACGCTTATTCACTGAGTACTGAAGGATCTGTGGTATGTATGTTAGCAGAAGGTGGTGTCAGCGCGTTGGGACGGAGATAGCTGACTAGAAGTGTTTAGTTCAGGTGCTCTAAGCATTTTATTGTCTTCGCTTGGTCAGGTTGAGTGCCGTAAACCTGGTCGCCTACATCCATAAAACATGCAGGACGAGAAGATGATCACATATGTTTGGTTTTTCTCTTTTCACAGAGCGTCCTCCTGCGCGCCGCCGCCGCGTCTACGATGACCGACTTTGTCCACCCACAATCATCTCTTTACCCCTTCCAACACCAGTTGAGACAACCACTGTCGTCCGTACTCCCTTGGTTTCCGACCCTACTCCCCGCAAACCGGCTCCCCCCCATGCCCCAACTATTTTCCGTGTCTCGCCCGCAAGGCCAGTCATCCCAGCCGCTCTCGCTCGTTTCTTCGACACCTCCAGACCTGCCAAATTCGATATCAGCGAGCGCCATACTGCATCGAAGCAGACAAGGGCCCCGAAATTCTATGACATGCATCTGCACCACGCGCTCCGTTTGAAGCACATCATCATTCTCGACCACCTCCCATAGGCGTTGGTCGAAGAGTGCGATCTTTTGGCCAGCGAGTCCACACTCGATTGGGACGAAATCCTGGGTATGGACGATTCTGATGGAGAGGACGGATATCGTGCCTTGTCCGCCCTTCCCGAGATCGCTCACGAGCAACCACTTGTCGACTTCTACAAAGACTCGATCAGCCCAAAGTACTGCAAAGTTGCCTCTGCTCTCCTTTTTGGAGAAGGTTACCCAGTCTTCAAGTGGTACAACCAGCCCAACGAGATTCGCAAGCGCAACGAAGGAATCGCGGATGGCTTCTTGGGCATCTCCGCCGGCTCGCAGTCGAAGCGGAGCGGTCTCAACGACGAAGTTCAGGCTGAACTCAAGCTGCTCAAGAAGCACGGCTTCAATCAGCTCGGTATCTGGGAATTCAAAAACCTCCTGTATGGCCAGAATATTATGACCAGCATTGGGAGCCTGAACGGCGAGTTCCGATGGAGGGCTTGTCAAGAGCGAACAATTTGCGACCAGGCATCATACTCCTGCAATCAAACTGCGACGCACAGGGTCTCCGGCCAGCCGCGAGTCACTGGAAAGGCTGCTGGGACTGATGGACTTCATAGCTCGATTGTCGAAAGGGCGCGAAGGCTTGGGCAGAAGCGACATGCCCCTGGCGACTCGGGGTTGCCTCGTCGAAAGCGAGTTCGCTTTCACGATGCGGGCAGTGATCTGAGCGATCTTTCAGAGTTGTCCAGTGACGAGGAGGCGGAAGACGACTCAAAGGGGCCTAGCAATGACAGCGCCGAATATGCGGCCCAGCAGGTGCGCGTCTGTTGCATACACTTCGATAATTCATTTGTTTACCTCTCTTCAGGTCTGGACTGAAGCTGTCATCGACGACGCCACCTTCATGGTATTTTCGAATGGAATTCAGAAAGACACAAACGCTCTATCTGTCATTCCTCATCGTGCCTCACAGAGACACTGATCTCACTCATGGCAAACTCCATGTCGCTCTCTACATCCTGGCATACAAAGATGCGGTGGCTCGCGCGAGGAAACTGGATGCACTGCTCAGCAGCCCTCCGTCTAACCTTCCCTTTCGCTATCAATTGAATTTTCACAAGGCACCTAGCGATTCGAAACCCAAGCCAAGGAAGAAAAACGTCGAAAACATCGAAAACATCGAAAACATAGACAAGGTGTGTCTAACTCTTTATCTGAAAAAGACACCGACTCCAACTGGGTTATAGGAGGTTGTTGACGCACTCGACCGGTCGCATTCTCTCGTTCTACGCCTTCATGGCTTCGCTCCAATCCACCACGCTCTGAACATCAACACTTGGCTTTTTACTCGCAAAAACACCACAGCGACGACGAGCAGACCTGTTAAATCACGGCCAACGATTTCAGAAACCAAGTTTTCCTCGACCTCGAACGAACGCAACTCAGTGGGAGTACAACTGTCTTCGAGGTTTTTCTAGGCAAATTCGGTTCAGCTGGGCCGACGTTTCCGACATATTATTCGAAGAGCCTCATTATTAAACTCGCGAGGACCCAGAATGAGGTACGCGCTCTACGTGCCGAGTTCCAGATGTACAAAGAACTCGTCAGGGATGGCGTGGATGGCATTGTTAAGGTTTATGGATTCTTCTCAGCTAAGATCAGGGCCGACGAGGAGTGCTACATTCTACTCATGGAAGGCGGAGGCATGCCCTTGTCCGCCCGGCTTAACCGTGCCAATTTCAAGAGCCATCTTAGAACTCAGAGGTTCGTCATGGTACCGTCTCCCAGATACGTTGTACTTATCCCTGTGCACAGGGCGACATGTGGTGCAGCGGTTGCCTCCTTCAATCAGAAAGGCTTTGTCCACGGCAACATCACTTACGACCATCTCCTCCTAGACGTCAAGGCGAAGAAGGCGAGCCTGATTAGCTTGAGCAAGTGCATCCAACACCACGACACGTCGGGTGACGCGTTTCGAAGTCAGAAGGACGAAGACGAACAACAGATAAGAAGCTGTTTGGGCGAATCAAAGAACGTGTTGAGCGCGTAAGGATTCCATATACATATGATTTTCTTATTACTACCTGTGTCCTTTGTACGGCTCAAGCTGCTCCTTGATCCTGGATATCTGCAGGTTTAAAAATCAGGACTTTGAGGACAGGTCCTCATGTGAACAAGTCTGATCGTGTGAAACATTCAAACAAAGTATCCTTCTCCTTCCTCGTACACCCAATCAAGGACAAAATGTACCAACAACTTCATATCGCATTCTCTCTCCCATACCTGGATCTCTCGACCTTGCACCACGATGCTATCACCTGATGACCCTTCAAATCCCGCCCTGCAGCATATTCTTGAAGCAAATCTGTCTCTTGTTGAGTTTGACGAACCCCACGATACATCTCCTCGATCTTCACCAGTGACATTCTACGACAGACATGTCAGCTCGAACCTCGTTTTGAAACGCGTTGTCTCCCTTCCCTCCATCCCACAATCTCTGTCCAAGAACTGCGAGCGAGTAATTCAGGATTTCGTCAAAGGCGGACGCAAGTTCCACAGATACGCCTCTGGGAGGACCCTCGATATTGAGCCGGGAGAGTTGATTGGAGGTTCATCCGTCGGGGCATATTATAAATCGGAAATTGGAAGTCTGTGCGCCAAGATCTCCTCAAATCTCATTCTTCACCCTGATCTCCAGAAGTATTCGGCATTCAGTTTCCACGACAGTGTGAATAAGGATACGAACGACTTTCTCGCTGAAAGCTGGCTCGAAGTCAAGTACAACGCGTCTGCTGGCTCTCTGTCGATCCCCGAAGATCTCAATGGTCATCTGGACCAACACACGAAGGACCAACTGAAGGCACTGGCAATCAAATTTCCAAAACTTGCTTTCTGGGAGATGTTCAGTAATAGCTCAACATCAGCGCGAATGATCCAAACCATGGACCAGAATGAGAAGTTCATCTGGGAGACGTTCAAAACCCCAGGCTCAAGAGCATGCTGCAATCCCCTCTACCTCCAGATGCGGCTAGAGGGACAGTGCGAAGCATGTTACCCAACACCGAATGCAGAGTACAATCACCAACAGAGGTGCCAGGAACGGACCCCCACAGGATTTCGGGGACACCTATCAAACTCCAACTCCGAACAAGACAGGGTTTTTATCGGCCACTGTCCAGATATTATCTGCAACATGTTTGTGGCTCCTCCTAGAGCAGCCAATCCGAACTGACAAACCAAGTAGGCATGGGCTCAAGCCGTCCTCGCTGATTGTTCATTCATCATCTTCACCTGTGGCGCCTGTGAACGGATTGGAATACGCCAAAGAGAGACCCAGACACTCTATCTCTCAGACGCAATCAATCCAAACAGCTGCACAAATCCTCCTTATCGAAAACTTCATCTTGGTCTTCATCTAGCCATCATCTAGGATGCACTCGACCGGCAAGGAGTATTCCATGCCGCGTTGCAGGACTGTGATATTGGGAGAGGAACGAACGACATGAGAGGTGCAGATGTGGTTCTGCCATCGATGTGCCGAAGAGCCAGCTCTCCACTATCCACAGGTCTCGATGAGGTGAGTGGTGCCGAAGAATTTGCTCCGATTTCTGCTTGACGGAAAGCAATTGAAAGGTTATGAAAGCCATAAGTGAGCGACAGCTCGCGCTTCTTTATCTGAGGTATAGCATATATTCTTCGCCTAATCCCTCGCCATTCATTCGTGTGGGATCACCTTGCTCCCCTGGTCTGCACCCTCTTCCGATAGAAGGCACATCACGCAAGACCTATGCGCCTTCCGATTGCTTCTCCCTCGTGCTAGGACCATCGCTAGGCCAAGGCGCAGTCGGGGTTGTGCACCCGGCGTCCCTTGAGGTTGCCCTTCCATCAGGGGATTGCGTCTGTCACAATGTTATCGTCAAACTCGCGTTTTCTGAGGAACAAATAGAAAAGCTGCGACACGAGTATGGCATTTACGCTTCCCTGTCTCGGAAAACAGGCGTCAAAGGCATTCTGGCTGTCCATGGGTTATTCGAAGATCAGGAAACCGGCACCCTTATGTTGATCATGGAACGCGGAGGCCAGAATCTACGAAAACGAGAGGAAGATCGTGTAGGACCCGGTAACACAAAGCAAGTCACGGTCAGTGACCAAGAAAGGTATTCGCGTTCGTTTCTTCTCCTTCCCACCGTCCCCTCATTCTTCACCCCAGAGATGCTTTTATTACTGCGATCAAGAGTATCCATACTGCAGGCATTTATCATGGCGACCTTCGAGCTGATAACTTGCTCATCGGGTCTCAAGAAGGCGAGGTCTCTATCATCGACTTCGACTGCGCAAAAGAGATAGCTTTGGGAACTGTTTCTGATACCCTCTTCCATAACCCACTGGAGAGAGAGCTGAAATGCATGCGTGACATACTTAACCGGACCTATTCCCATGGAACGTACTACTAGTCGCGCCTTAGCGCCTGACAATACAACCATGACAACTGCGACAGAAACGGATTTGTGCACCACTTTCTCGCTCCTAAATATATCTTCACACTCCATGCCTCCATCAGATATTGTATCTCAGTTTTCACAAGACCTGAGGCCAGCAAACGCGTCAAAAATCGAAAATAGGCACTGCTGGCAGGGCCTGTTGGAAAATGCAATCTTCTGTTGTTAAATTTTAGAGCTTCGAAAATGCATTACTATATGGAGTACCGGGAGCCTAAATGGAGTACCGGCGGTACTCCAAAAGGAATGCATTTTCGAGACCCCAATATTTAAAAACAGAAGATTGCATTTTACCGACGATAATATCTGGCCCTGCCAGCAGTGACTCTGAGGGCAGACTGCTGTGCGCCAAGCCGATTATCACGTGCGCCTCGACGCCGGCGCTTAATTGCAGAAGTCGCACGCCAGCTCGTCCAAGTCTCTTCTACTTCCACGTCCATCTGATATCCCCACTTCTATCGCACCTAAATCTAGTATGACGAGCGCCGGAGTCCCAGAACTTCTCCCCGGCAGGTTCTGAATCGATTCGCTCCCTCAAATTGTTACGACGGACACCCGTACTAGCAATGCGAAAGCAGAGCCCCACTGTCGCTCCCAAAGGTGCGCCAAAGACAAGAGAGATGCATTCAGACAAGCCGTAGGTGGTCTTGAACCTTTCCTCCGCACGAGAGGAGTAGAACGTCAAGTTCAGTTTGGACATGTGCTTAATCGCCAGCAGGATTCAACTTGAATTTCGTGCTTATTTTCATGACAATAGCTTGTTATTGCTTTGCGCATAGATGCCGGATCTCAGAGTGGGCGGCGGATGAAGAACAAGACCCTGCAAAGCAATACAGCTCCGTTTGTGAGTCCTAGTCTTCCTGGAAGTCGCGAGGACTTTTGAGGCACATGGGCACACGGGTGATGCGATGGATGAAAGTTTCCTGAACCAGATGCTGTCTTAGTTTGGCTCCAATTCTGAGCGCTGCACCGCCGCCCCCCCATGGCCGAAACGATAAAAAATTCAGGGGCTAGATATACAGGAACCTGGCCGGAAACTGTCAGTCTAGCTTGGCAACTGCCCAAGCGCTTAATGAGCCCCGGGAAAGTCAAATAGACTTCCTATGTTATTCGGCAGGGATGTGTAAGGATCATTCAAGGTCGTAACAGAACACATCTTACAAGTGGTAATTCCCTGCTGCTTCTGTCCTCGAAGATCTACAGGGAGCCCTATATCGCTGAAAGAAATCAGGGAGATACCCTTTTCAAACCCTTTCCGTATTATGGGAGGGCGTGCAATCCGACGGGCGCTTGCTCCGTGTTCGAGTTTGTTTAGATCTAATTGTCAATACTCTATGCGTAAATGTACCTTCTCATATTCCTTTGAACTTTGAAGCAGCCACGGTATTTCTGGTGACGTTAGGGTCAGCTTTCCTTCTTCTGACACACTTCTGAGGAGATTGTGCTAAGTGAATACGCCGACATGAAAGACAGAAGGAACGTGGAACACGAGTCGAAGATGCCCATTTGCCGGCATAGGCCGGCGTTCTTCGGGATTACCAAATCGCTGTCCGAAGGTCCGAAGGCACATCATGTTCCGAAACCTAGGTAAGATCCGGTGTGTACTGAGGTGTAGTTGGACTTGAGAATAATAGCGACTAGAGGGCGTCAAATTGTTTCAACTTGAACTAGACGCTTTCGCTACATTGGTGAGTCTGGCGCAAGTATAACGCCATCGACGCGTGATTCTGGGTCATAGGTCGTCCTTGGTATTTCGAGAGATATCCTTCTCCTACCCCGAAGGGCCACATTCCACGAAGCCTCGGAAGGCATCGATAATCGAGTCAAGAAAACCCATCAAAATGAGGCATGCATCAAGTGCCCAAGGTGAAGCAAACATATAGCTCTGTTGTCTTCAAAGGGCCTCTCTGGAATCAAACTTTCATCACCACATCATCGGAAGGTGAAGTGGGTGCCTCAGGAGTCAGGGTGGAGTAGACGCGGGTCACGAGAGGGTCCAGCGGTAACGGCCAGGAGAACTGGACGCGTGAAAGCGCGTTAGGTTGGAATATTCGCGACCTGCGTCCAGCGAAACGCCAACCTTGTACGGGTGTGAACCTATTTGGGCCAGCAGACGCCAAAAAAAAATTGCATTCCAGACGCGTTTTTGACGGCAAATCAACGCACGAACGTTGAGGCCGAAATGGCGCCAAAGCTTGCCAAGGGTGGAAAGTACGTATTGCTGTAGTGCCAGACGCGTTGTGTGCTGCAGTGTCCCTCTAGGAACGGCGTTCATGTATGAAAGTCAGTGAGGGCGAATATTCCCTTGCTTTGATGGGTCAGCTGGTGCGAATGTCCTGAAACTTGCAAGTTCCTTCCGTGCGGCCAACGACAAGGGCGCGTTTATGAATCTGTTGGGGCTGTTCTGGCGACCGCCGTGATGACCCCGCGGCGTGTCATGGTCAATTGTATATCCGCCATGGGGTTGACCTCGAGCTCCGGGGTCAAGGATCGGTTTGCATCCTCACATAAGTAAACAACGTCCGTATATAAGACTCGCTCTCGATCTCAACATTCATCTTCCTTTCCACACACACCCCCTTTTTGCACTCTATCGATAATATCTACGACCGCGATGTCGACCCCAGAACCTCCACAACCTCAAGGCGCGCCGTCACTGTCGGTGCCAGCCCAGAGGTTGTCGGCGATGAGCTCGGCACATAGCAGCGAGGCGTCCTTGCACCGTGTCAAGAACCAGCCAGGCTACAACACGCCCATCTTCAAGGGCAAGGAGGAGCAACGCGCTCTCGTCGAGAATGACGTCGCTGCCAAGGTCCGCATTTGTTTGGCCAGCGACTGATCTGATGTTGATAATGCCCCCGTTTTCTCCAGGGCTTCATCCCCCGCGAGCTCATCGGCAACGAGGTCAACTGGTTCTACACAAACCTCGGTATTGACGACACCTACTTCCAAAATGAATCGCGTGAAGTCATCTCCGACCACATTATCGCGCTCTTCGCGGCCAAGATCATGGCGTACACCAAGCATGACCCCTCGAAGCTTGTGATCGATCTCGAACGCATCGACGAGAACGGGAACGGCGCGACTTTCATTCATACCAGTGCTCCCGGATTGACGACTACCGAGGGCCCGGGTTCGGTCTGCGAATCGAGGTATGTGTCATCTTCAGTTTCATTCACTCGTCGTTGGGATCCGGGGCCCGGGGCATTCGCATTGTATTTTCTCCGCCACCCGATGCTCCGTTACCTTTTTCGCTCCATTCTTCGCGCGTCAAAATAGCGTGTACTAAATTAGCCTCCCTGGCAGAATCGACGAGCTATTCCTGAACAATTCTACTCCATCGAAGGCGTTCAGGCTCGAGACCTTCCGCTCGACCGGTTCCATTTCGGCCACGGCATCGCAGCAACTTCGTTGCTACTTCGTCACCAAATGCAACTTCCCCAGCAAATCCGCTGTAGTAGAGGGTCAGAAGACAGACATTCGCTCAGTGTCAGATTCGGCCTTCCTGGATAGGGCGACGAAGAATACATTGGATATCTATCAACAGGTCTGTTTGCCATGAATACTCTTGAAAGTTCGTTCTTGACGCGAGTCACGTTCCTTAGGTTTTGTGGAATGTCGAGTCAAGGCATGGGCCTGTCATCGAAGTATTTGAAGTCGAGGGGACACGCGAAAGGAGGTTGGTGATCGGATACAAGATGGGTGGAACGTCGAACTTCTTCAGGTATGAAGTATTTTCCAAGCCAACAGCCCCCCTTGCTTATTTTTATTCAGCGCGCTGTCCAACCTCTACCACTTCTATTCTTTGTATTCAGCTCGCAAATACGTCGGTATGTCGCATTCGTATCGCGACGGGACCGCATGCTCACATAGCACTTCGTAGAGCAATTCTCGAACGGGATCACCATCATCTCTCTGTATCTCAACCCTCTCCCGAACAGCAACGCACCCCCCATAGAACATTCCATTTTTCAAGTCATGCGAGAGGCATCTCTTCTGTTTTGCCTTCCCGACAATCCATTCTTCCTTCCCAAGTCACTAGGAAGCAATGCAGTCCAGGAGGCGACGTATGCTTGCAAGTTCTCAGTCTCCATCGCCTTGACTTCCCTGCTAATACCCGAACTAAGATTGCGGTTGGGTATTCGCTCAACACTTCTGCAACCGTCTCGGCCCGGCGTACTTGCAGCTCAAGAACGTTCTCAACGAGAATGATCCTGCTCATGCTGAGGTCTTGAACGACATTAAGCGGAGATTCAGGGAGGAGACCTTTACCCGAGAGAGCATCGCTCAAACTATCCATGCTCATCCCGATTTGGTACGCGACCTTTAATTCCTTTCGATGGAATCTCGCTAACAAGCGTCCTAGATTCGTCATTTGTATGTCAACTTCGCAATGACGCACTACCCTCCCTCGGATGCCGCTTCGAATTTGATGTAAGCGTCCTCACATTGTTTTGGTAGTCTTTGCACTCATCTACTACACTTTCAAGGCCGACACTGTCCTACCAACGGCTTCAAACAGCCCAACCACTCACAGATGCTGAGTTGTACGACAAAATTCGCCGCACCGTGCCCAACAAGCACGAGCTGCAGGTTCTGGAAAGCTTCCTCGTCTTCAACAAACACATCCTGAAGACCAACTTTTATCAACCCACCAAAGTGGCGCTCTCGTTCCGCCTTGCCCCTGACTTTTTGCCGGAGATTGAATACCCCAAAAAGCCCTACGGCATGTTCTTCATCATTGGCAACGAGTTCAGAGGCTTCCACATCCGGTTCCGCGATGTTGCTCGCGGCGGCATCCGTATCGTCATGTCGAGGAACAAGGAGTACGTCCACTTGTTACTTTCCTTCATTGACGGCCGAATCTTATATCTGTGTTTCTTAGGAACTACTCCATCAACCAGCGAATGCTGTTCGACGAGAATTATAATCTCGCATCGACGCAATCTTTGAAGAACAAGGATATCCCAGAAGGCGGAGCTAAGGGTACCATCCTGCCTTCTTTAGGAGCCACGCCTAGGAGGTGCTTTGAGAAATACGTCGACGTAAGAGCTACATATTTCGTGACTTAATCGCATATACTCATGCCTGTGCTTCTTTCTAGGCCGTCGTCGACCTTCTCATTCCCGGACAGACCCCTGGAATTAAAGATTCTCTTGTCGATCTCTACGGCAAGCCCGAGCTGCTCTTCTTCGGTCCGGATGGTGCGTCCTCACTCGTGCTCTTTCTGCCACGTCTTTGACGGATGCTTTGCTAAATAGAGGGTACTGCTGACATGATGGACTGGGCTGCCTGTAAGGATTTAATAATATACTACAATGATTGGCAACCTAATCGCTCCTTCAGTGCATGCTCGCTCTCGTGGTGCCGAGACATGGTGGAAGTCGTTCACCACAGGCAAGAGCGCAGAGCACCTTGGTGGTGTACCACACGATACTTACGGCATGACATCGCTGTCAATTCGGCAATACGTGCTTGGGCTCTATAAGCAGCTCGGCCTGAGGGAGAAGGACATTACGAAGGTGCAGACTGGTGGCCCTGGTATGTTCTATGTCTCTTGAACCCGCAATGATTGTCTGATTGATCTCTGCAGACGGCGATCTTGGCTCCAATGAAATCCTCCTCTCATCAGACAAGACTGTCGCCGTTATCGACGGCAGTGGTGTCCTTGCGGATCCTGCTGGCCTTGATCGAGCCGAGCTCATGCGTCTAGCTAAATTGCGTATCCCCGTCAGCAATTTCAACACTGCGAAGCTGAGCAAGGATGGTTATCTCGTCAAGGTCGAGGATCAAGATGTCAAGCTGCCTTGTAAGCTGAAGCCCATTCCTTGTCGAGGTGGCTGATTGACTTCAATTATAATAGCTGGCGAGATCGTCCTCGATGGTACTGACTTCCGCAACAGTGCCCATCTCAGGTTCAAGGCCGATTTGTTTGTACCCTGCGGTGGTCGACCTGAAGCCGTCAATATCTCGAACATGGGTGCATTCTTCGATGCCGATGGGAAACCCCACTTCAAGTACATTGTCGAAGGCGCCAACTTGTTCCTTACCCAACAAGCCCGACTCCACCTCGAGAAGAGGAAGGTCATCCTGTTCAAGGATTCCAGCACCAACAAGGGTGGTGTGACCAGCTCCTCCCTCGAGGTCCTCGCCGGTCTCGCACTGTCGACCGAGGAGTACACCAACCTCATGATCTTCAAGGATGGGAAGCCCAGCACGTTCTACCAGAGCTACGTCAAGGACATCCAGGCCAAGATCGCGGAGAACGCTGCGGCCGAGTTCAACTGCATCTGGAAGGAGCACTCGCGCCTTCAGGGCACCAAGACCCGCACGGCCATCTCGGATGAGCTCTCGCAGACACTGAACAACCTCCAGGCCGAGCTCGAGAGTTCTGACCTCTTTGACGATGTCCCGAGTCGCCATGGCGTTATGAGGCGGGCGATTCCCAAGACCCTCGTTGACACGGTGGGATTGGATACTCTCCTGAAGAGGCTCCCTGTACCATACCAGAAGGCCTTGTTCTCTAGCTGGGTTGCCTCTCGCTTCGTAAGTTTCTGCCTATTTAGTTTCTTTGCCAGAGGATTTTGTTCTGATTTTTTTCTTTTTTTCCTTTGCAGATCTACAAGTACGGCGTGAATGGTTCGAGTGTCGACTTCTTCCACTTCGCGCGCGACCTCGCTGGCGCTGCTTAGAATATAGACCAGATTGGCTCTATAGATCTCCAGTCGCCTTCCATTTCATCATAATATCGGAGCCACATTCTGACTACCTTGGTTCCCCTAGCATTAACCACCATCCCGTCGTCCTCTCCTTTCGTCTGTGGCTCTTCGGACTCAAAGTAGTGATAAAAAAAGGTGCATCATATCGTTATCTACGCTTTCCTTCTCTTGGATAGAAATACAGCATTCCCCTGGACTTTATATACTCCATTATTCTGAGAGTCTTCAATCGAGTTGGTTTCTCCGCGTCAACGCTTACATAAAGCAGTGCGCCACATTGATAGTTCACTTGCTTGTTTTGGTGATATAGTCGCAAGAATGTTATTTTGACTCAAATATTGTTCCAACAGTGAGATCATACATAGCGCAGAGCATTTCTGACGGCACCGAATACACATTTTCGCAATGCAAAACAAATGTTTCGAATGGGTCTTCGGGCCCGAGGTCTTGACTGGTCTTGAGTATTTCGTTTCGCGTCCGTGGGCAATAGTGCCTGATATACACACATAATCACAAACCAAGGTAATTATAAACGAGAGGCTGCTGAACAGAAGCTGCGAGAGAACATGTATGGCCTTGTCTAAGTTGTTGTGCTCAGCTCAAAAAGAATAAGGCAACAGAGAACTATCGCTCCGTCATTTGTCAGGCAGAATGCATCCTAGGTCAGACAGTTACTGTTGCTGCGCGTAGAACTTCACTTCCGACTTGATGTCGGCGAGATACGCCTCCTTTCCGTACTTGGGCTTCCAACCTAAAGCTCGGCCGCGGTCGGCTTTGGCATAGCAGTTGGTACCGAGCCAAAACCAGAGCGGCTGGCAATGTGATGGCGTTGAACTGGTTAGTGCACGCATAATTGTGAGCATCAAGAACATACCCCTAAATATTTCTCACTCTCTTCAATAGTGAAGTCAGTGGGTTTTGGGTCGGTGCCAATACCCAGTTCGACCAAAGTCTCCGCGATCACAGTGGAGGCCTCGAGGTAGGAGTAGTCAAAATTCTCTGCGAAGTAGTAGCCACGAGGGACTTTGTCCGGATTGGCTCGAATAGCGTCAAACAGAATGAGGTATAAATCGGCATCTGTGAACACCAATCAGACAGAGACCTCGTAGTTCGAAATCCAATGCGAAACGTACTGTCTTCTACGTGCACAGCTGGCCACCTATTCAACCCTTTGCCGATGTGACCTCCCTGCTTGCGTGCGATGGATGCTTTGAGGAGCCATGGTAGCTGCATCGAGTGGCCATTTTGAATTCCCAGCTCAATAAGAGGTCCTTCAGGTTTTCCAAAGACAGTGCCTAGAAGAAGGGTGTATTCGTCTCTGAGCACGTCTTGAAGTATAACAACTCACTTGGAGTAACAACGTACGCCTTGATGAAACCTGCTTTATCAGCCTCCAAGATAGGGATGTCTACGTTCCGGTGTGGCGTAGTCACAGGGAGGGCGTTGAGCTTGTCTGTTTCAACGTCGCTGTAGTGAATGTGCTCGCTAGCGAGGCCTCGGGCATCATCTACAAGGATACCTCCAGCCTGTCTGTTATTTCGTGAAGATAGACAACGTCTCGCTCACTGACCTGTGCCAGACTATCGCGGAGAATATCAGCTTCTCAAAGAGGAACAACGGAGACAGCAGCACTGCGCACCGTATGAATCAATATCGGGGCCTTGCTAGATGCTTCGTACTTCAACTTCAAACCGTCGAGGATGGCTTGGGCTGGAGGAAGGTTGTCACAGTCAACCTGCACGTTTGTGAGACTTTAAATCATCAGAGCACTGATATAAGCAAGGTGGGACCTACCGCAGTGATAACCACATCAGCCTTGGAAGCCGCTTCCTTTAAGAAGGTAAGATCCTCGTTGCTGTACGATCCAATGATGGTGTTAACTCCAAGGGTCTTGAGCTTTTCTGCTTTGTCGGTGGAGCGCACGAGAGCAGTGATGTGGAAGGACGCCGCGTCCTTGTGCTTGAGGAGACGCGAAAGGACACTCCCCCCGATGTAACCTAGAGGACCATTAAACGCCGAAACTCGATAGTAGAAAGGTCATACACTAACCGGTAACGCCTGTGAAGAAGATATTTAATTTGCTAGCCATGCCTTTCTACTAGTTCTGTAATGAGTGTCCTGCAATCATTCGAGAACGAGCCACTTTATACACTACAGCCAACATCCATCAGTCGGCCCGCTGATGAAAGAGGGTGATTGAAGCACTTACAAAGCGACACTGATTCGTGCTTCATAATGCATCTTCATCTTCATAAGCAAAATTTCCTTCAATCATCTAAAGGTGAGACGCCCTTGGGGCCCGGATTCGCATATCTTAACGGGAAGTAGAGGTCTGGAAGATGAATCGCCGAAAAAGATACATAGTAGTATTCTATTTGAAACCTTGTTCCTCCTTGTTCACCTCATTGGTACTGAAAGCTTGAGGCGGCTTAGCAATCAGAATATACCTCCCAGATGGACTAGAGCACTGCCGGTGACAAAGCATCGCGGAATGGGGGTCGCCATTCTGCGAGATGTGTTGAGGAGAGGAATCGGAACAGGTTACTACGACTCACGGGTCCTATCTACCTACCAACGTACCGACGTAGTAGGTTAACTTATTTCTGTAGTGAAAGGAGGCGACTCGTTCTCGTCATGGTCCCGCCGTGGTGGTATACTTATGGGCCCACTCTTGCACATAAAGTGGGGCTTGTCGTCGATGGTCGATGAGGACACAATTTTGCCGTTGTTTTGCGCGCCGGGTATAAATTTCACACGGTCACGTTGGTTATTCGATGGCTGTGCCCAAAGGCGCCAAATGCTGGTCGGCGCCAAATATGTTGGCGACGTTACCGGAAAATGCAACCTTTTAGTATTTCTGGTAAGTACAAGACCTGATTATAGCTGAATATCAAGCAAGTATTGTCTAGCAACAATCCAATACAGGTTATGTGCGCCTGAACCTTGCAAGGCCCAGTACTAGCCCGTCCGATGCGCCTTCATCAGCGGCAGATTTGGATTTTTGGCCTTGAAAAAGCTTAAATTTAGGCATTACATAGTGCTCCATAGCATTCCGTAGTGCCATAATTGAGGTCCCCCATTGCATAGAGACCCCCCTTAGCTACACAGCATTCCATAGTGGCCCATAGCGATTCATAACAAAATCCAAGTCTGCCGATGGCCGGCCGCCCTTTACGCAACCTTTCCGCGCCTTGCTCGTAATAAATGACCCCGAACACAGACACCACAATCACCATGGCATGTTGCGCCTCTAGGGAGCTCAAGTTAGGCCAACTCAGTCTCTGGATCGACTCACTAACACGCTAGGATGTTACATAGAGGGAGTTTGTCCGCGGAACCTCAATCAACAGAAGGTAAGCCATAAGCACAGTAAAACACCGTGGCCTGCAGTCGGGAAAACGGAGGTTACCCGAGACGACTCTGACTCGGGATAGGAAAAATACGCGTACCCAAGATCAGTCCGTCTCCTTCACTTTGACCTGGTTCGTTCGAATTCATATCCTGAAGAGGAACACGCAAATTTATCGCTGAAGAAGCACGAGTATTGAAGAAAGTGGATACACCACATTATTTCCGAGGACGTAGTTGGGAACCATCGTTCATGGAACATGTTCGAATTTGGTTGGCAATGGACGGAGAGAAACATGAAGCTTGAAGAGTCGATTGAGTCGATAGACAAAAGACGGATACTCTTGGCATGTCCAGAAATAGCCAGGAATTCACACGCATGGTACGGCCCGGTCGGCTTTGTCTCTTCTTCCACCACAGTCATCCGGAAGCTACGATTCTACTCTTCTTTCTCCACGCAAAATGGCCTCCAATACTTTATCTCCTAGTCCAGAACTTCCAGAACTATTTCTCGCTCTCAAGAGAACGGAGAGCACATTCGAAGAAATCCCTGTGATGTTGCTGGCTCTCCTGACTTTGCACCGACTTCAATGTTCAATTCAGTGTTGACAGTGACCTCGCGAATGCGTGTAGCAAGGACACGGTCGCGCGTCGGAAGCTCGCAGATCTTATACGGGATGCTTGTATAAACGTGAGTTATGCGAAATTTGAGCCCGTTTCCTCGGGTGAGATCGTTCCTCAGGTTGGCTTCTTCTACAGTGCGTGCAGCTTGCCAGCGTGATCTCCCGGTTATGAATACTAATTATTGTGCTAGTAAAATCGCACGGCATATCCGAGGATCTTATTGAAAAGACCGTGGATGTAGCCAAGACGTACTTTGCCCTTCCTGAAGAAACCAAGATGGAGGTTTGTCGTGCGCTAGCTGACCACAATGCGACAACGGAATTTAACCGTTGATCACATATACAGCTCGACATCCACAAGACACCCAACTTCAAAGGGTATACTGCTCTTTTTGGCGAGAATACTGATTCAAATGGGCTCGGAGACCTTCACGAAGGATTTGATTTAGGGTGGGAACCCGCAATTGATTCTACTCAGGTCGATACATCAGCTGAGGCGCCACGGAACGATGGTGCAATGAGTGGGGAGAATGTATGGCCAACAGGCCTTCCTGGATTTAAAGAAACGGTTCTTGATTATTAGTAAGTTCCTTGCATGCATTTTGGTCGTTTGCAGCTTATCTGATAAAGTACCCAGTCAGAGAGTGCTTCAAGTCGGACAGTTGCTTTTTCCGCTGTTTGCTCTTGCGCTGGACCTTCCTGAGAATTATTTCGACGACAAAGTGAACTCTATGGATTTGAGATATAGCATAGCGATTGACCTCCAACTCTCTTCAGACAACCAAACCCGCTGCGATCATGCGACTTCTCCATTACCCACCACAGAATCCGACCAGCTTCGAGACAGATCCGGATGGCCGACAGATAGGAATTGGTGCACATACGGAGTGTGTATTACCACCTAAATACCACTTGAGAATCTTCTTATAGTTTTCTTTGATAGCTATGAAGTGCGGCTCCGCGGTCTTTCTGCTGGCTGATCCCCAGCTGATAGCTCGCCGCAGTGCTTTACGATATTGTGGCAAGATCGCTCTGGTGGCTTGCAGGTACAGAACACTGCTGGCAAATGGGTCGACGCTGTGCCTATCCCTGGCACCTTAGTCGTCAAGTACGCAGTGGTTTACTTGTTGATCATATGCTGTGGCTGTTCCTGACTCGCCATGTTCTTCTTTGGTAGCCTCGGAGACCAATTTGCTCGCTGGACAAGTAAGGATATCTCTGCGCCATTCCAGTATTGCAGATAACGCCCATCGGATTTCTAGACGACATATTCAAGTCGACACTGCACCGTGTAATCAACCGCTCAGGCACTGAACGATACTCAATTCCCCTTTTCTTTGGGACGGATTACGACGTCCGTCTGGAGGCGAGTAACTGAGATTCGGTGTAACCACGTCAGCTTTTCTAATTGTCTATCTTGCAGCCCATTCCCACTTGCGTTACACCTGGATCGCCTTATAAGTACGAGATCATGACGGCCGGGGAATATGTCAAATCGAGGCTTGAAGCTACTTACGCTCATTCTGCGCCTGTAGCGAGTGCTGCATGACCCCGCACCCTTCCATTGGTGTTGATTCCATCTCGTATTCGAATCGACAAGCATGGGCTGACGACGCCACGCAGACCATGGTGTCTGCAAGTAGTACTAACAGCCCATTTACTCCTTCTGAGGTGTACGATTAGGAAGCTGCATCATACAAATTTATTTCTTGGGCCTATCAATAACGTCCTCACTTGCAGATGCATCATGAGAGCGGATTCGCGAAGGAGGTTCGTCGTATCACGATTTTAGAGCCTCGTATCTGGTGGCGTTGTACAACTGGACTCGGGATGTGCACCGTGTGGCGTGCCAGTTTGCACCGTGTGTCAGTGAGAAAGCCCTCTCTAAACGAGCGGAATTCCGTTCGCGCACCCGATCCGCCTATGATGAGGGTGAATTCGGATCCATACGCTTTCGTACTGCATCCATGCGCGTAAGAAGCTTTCCTATTGATCTCTTGGCTGGTCGTCTGACGAAAGGGTGAATCATCGGGGCCACGTAGGAGGGAGTGAGCTGGCTGGCGTAAATAGACGGGCAGCGTATGGAAATCTGGGGTAGAGCGGCTCCAATGACAATGAAGAGGCGAGGCGTAACTCTTAGGAGTAGACCTCGAGCAAGAGGGTTGGGAGGTTTTGTTTCCGAGATGGAGGCGACTGAACCCATATATACTAGTTTCGTGCTTTGGTCTTGTCTGGTCAGGATTGACATGGACAAGGCTGCTTGTGGTTAGTCAAGAGGTTACACTGGGTGTTTCTGCGGGTGACAAAAAGCTAATAACGACATTGTTACCTGTAGAGCCTTTCGCGTTGGATAAACGGTGCCGGCAGACCAAATTTAGACGCCGTCCGGACGTCCGGACACCAGGAATACTCTCCGTGCCTCATAATTAAATTTAGGGATTTGGAATGACGGTGAGAAGGGCCAGGAGCAGGTCAGTGACGTGATTCAAGCTTACGACCAAGGTCCTTCGGCAAGAGCGACGCGGACGAAGGTATGTTGATGAGAAAAGGAGAACCGAGATGAAGGGTCGACCCCGAATACGACTTTCGAATCGTGCGATAGCCAGAGAAGTATGTCAGTCACCTGGGATACTTCAAGGATACCTCATCATTCCCGAGTAATTGGCAAGTAGTCGTATGACGGACAGCGCTTCTAGTTTCGAGGTGGGGTCCAGAGGGGCGAGAAGGAGATGGGTGTACCAGTGATAGCTCGTCGAGTTGTCCGTCCTGAGGGTCGCTGTCCGGACGGGCCGCAAAATTCGGGAGTCGAGAAAATAGACAGGGACTCATTGCGGAGCAGAACAAGCCGCCCCAAATGTCCAATAAAATTAGACAACCCACGAGACAGGCGTTCTCTATTTGTTCTTTCGCAGTCCAAGTTCTAGGCGCTCGGGTGACTCGAAGCGTCATCTCGGTATACTGCATCTGTTGATCCATTCTGCTGGTGCAGAAAGAGCCCAAGAACGTTGATTACAAGAAAGAAAAGCGAGTATCCTGTCTGATTATACAGGTGTCGGCGGTCCTTTCAAGTTGAGTGAGTGATGAGGATGGGGCGTAAAATGAAGATTGTTCGACAGCGCAGATCGACAAAAAAGAAAGGTAGCAATGGAAGCGACAGATGAGGAGATAAGTATCTTTGAGCCGCCTAATCATAGCGAGCCGTTCTGGAGGATAGCGAACTGCGCAAAGGTGCCTGGCGAGTCGATGACAAAGGTGATGGTGAGTAAAAGGGATCAGAGTGCTTCGGGGTCCCTGACACGCGTCGCATCGCGTTGCCCTTTTCTCCTCCAACCACACGACGTGTACCCTCGGCCTGCAAGCAAGAATTACATACGGCAACTCATTTCAAGTCATAGGCTATGGAATGTCGGGAGAAACGCGTAAAACCAAGGAGATGTTGCATAACGGTGAGTGATTCGGGATGCGGGTGATAAGAATGAGGAACTTACAACACCATTGTGCCAGCGCCCGCCCAGAAGAGCGTGAAGGTGTGAAATACCGCGGACGCAACGTTCGTGAACGTAGATGAAGCCCTCCGGGTCACAAAACCCTAAGCCTCTTTCCAGTTTGCCATCGCATGATTTCATTTCGGAGAGGCGGAATGTTGCTTGAGCCGGGATATCGGGCGTTCACCTTCGAGACTCGGTCTCCAGATGGTATCAGTGGAGATTGAGCTCTCCGATTGCCCTAGTCGTACGCCAAAATGCGACTTTTCTGGCAGACGGTGGCTTGGAATGGTGGTATCGATGAGTTCAGCCCTCCATGAGCGGCAGACCTCTGACACTGCCATGAACAAATGCAGACTAGAGTCACTAGACCCCAACATTCCGGCTCCCCAGCATTTTATCTGCATCTCCACCTCTCAAATTCTCAGGCCAACGCTTGCCCAAGCCCATTCCTTCCACATATGTGATAAAGAAGCAGACACGGGAGAAGGGAGCACGAGCATCTCGCCCCACCCGACGTGGAACGGGCAGTTATATCTGGTTAGCAGATGCGACCCGTCGATTGGCCGATTCTGGTTTCTCCAATCGCCGGCGGAACAATCCATCAAACCTGAAGGGTTTACTCGCATACTACGGGACGCTGCTTATTGTCTATAAAAGTGTGGCGTGGCCTTGTCTCTTTGGTTCTCTAGTGACCACCCACACAGCTGCAACAGAGAAGCGTCGACGTCCCTTGCCCTTCCTTGACACCAACTCTCTGTCTCTTACTCCAGACCATGGCTTCGCCTTCCTACTCATCGTCCGGTGGCGATACTCTGCTGAGCCCAGAGCCTATCTCCCTCGGGCCGGCTGCATCCCCTCTCCACCCATCAACCATCTTCGACGTTGAAGGCCTTGTTGTTGTCATTACAGGTGGCGGTACTGGTATGTCTCAGGATCTCACATTCTACCTACTTCGGTTGCGCCCGGCTAACAGTCTATATTTATTAGGTATCGGCCTTATGATGGCCACTGCGTTGGAGACCAATGGTGCGACGGTGTACATCGTCGGACGTCGGATGGATGTGCTAGAGAAAGCAGCGAAGGAGAACAGTGTAAGCACCTGCCTGCCCTCTGCTCTGACTATCCGGAACTTCTTTGAGATTACTCCTCTTCCCGTCCGGGCTTTCTCCTTCGTTCTTATATCCAAAACACTAACTTCTAGCTTTCTCTTCGCAGAAATATGATAAGATTATTCCGGTAGAAGGCGATATAACGAAACGAGAAAGTCTACTGTCGATTGTCGAGGTTGTGAGAGCTCGACATGGGTACATTGACCTGCTAATCAACAACGCAGGGATTGCGCGAAATCTCTACTCGCATCCCCTACCTTCTCCGACGGATCCATCAGACCCCTCCCATCTGCCTTCACCACCTGGCTCTCCATTTCCACAGGCAGCTGGGCCACCAACACCGTCGATTAAGGCGTTCCAAAATGCGCTCTGGGACACCGGGTCTCCAGAGGACTTCGCGGATACCTTTGCCACTAATGTCTCGGCTGTCTATTACACCACAATCGCGTTCCTCGACCTCCTCCACCAGGGAAATATTCGGCGACAGCGGTTGGACTTCCCAACAACCTCCGCCGGCCTCGGACTGCTGCCCCACTACACCTCCCATGTTTTATCTGTCTCCTCATCCGGATCGTTCCGACTGGATTCGAAGGTGCTCTCGCCTTCGTATACGTTATCGAAGAGCGCCTGTACGCACTTGGGCAAAATGATGGCGAACCTGCTCGCGCCGTGGGGCATCAGGAGCAATGTCCTGGCACCTGGGGTATGGCCAAGCGGTATGTTGTGATGATTAGTATGTCAATCTTGCATTTTTGGTGTTCTAACGGGTTTTTTTCCTCGTTCGGGTTTAAATCTACAGAAATGACGACATTGCCCGTTACTGCGACATCCAAGTTGAACCCTCAGGCCTTGGCAGATACGGTGCCACTGAAAAGAGTGGGCACGCAGGAGGTGCGCACGTCGGTTTCAGTTCTTTGCGGCGGACAGGCTCGCTAACGACGTGGGGTCGCAGGATATGGCTGGAACGATCCTTTTCCTCGCAAGCCGCGCTGGTGCCTACGTCAACGGCGCGGTGTGGCTGGTCGACGGCGGTCGCGTCGGCACTGTGGCTAGCACGTACTGACCGGTCTGAGCGGTATACTTTCGGCCCCTCACGCAGTCGCCTCGTCGTGATTCTGTCTCTACAGTAAATTATTCCCTCGGCCCTCGTGGTTAATGTAACTGTAAAATTGTACCTATGTCTTTTCTACTTGAAATTTGGCGATGGCACTGCTTTGTATGTGGGCTATACGTAAGAGTAACCTCCGAGGAGCCTGACTAGAAATGCTCCCGAGAGCTAATCGGCCCCATCTCTTGCAGTGGATAGGCTCTCGAGACGAACGAGTTCAAATCCACGACCGCTCTCCCAAAATTTCAAGTCGGAGGCCTTGCAGCCCCGTGCAAGGCTGAACAATGAAATTGCGATAAGATTGCGTCAGGCTAATGTAATGCCCCTGGTGCGTTACTCATTCATCGCGCTCCGTATGGCGCCTCGCGCGTACCTTCGGAGACTGCAGGGGATCGGTAATGTGTTTGACGAGCACGCCGGGGTCTGAGCAGTTGCACGTGCCACCATTGATCAGCCTGTCAGTGTGACCTGCGGCGATCCATAAATCGATCCGATTCCACCTTGCCCAGCAGTAACTTATCTTTCTTCACGATCCTGTCTCGCACCTTCTTCACCCGCGCTCTTCGAAGCAGCTGGGCAACTCTCCCCGTCGTCTCTACAGCGCCTTTGCACCTCAAGAAATCGTCTACAATGGCGCCAACGAACCCACCAAGAGTCGAACGGAGTTCCAAGATGCACTCAAAAGTCGTGCGTACCACTTTCTTGGGCGGAATGAATTTGTCTAATGCTCTCGGACTCTCTTTCAAGGTCATCATTGGCTCAGGCCCCGCTGGACACACCGCCGCGATCTACCTGGCGCGTGCGAACCTCAACCCGGTTCTTTTCGAGGGATTCATGGCGAACGGCTTTGCTGCTGGTGGCCAGCTGACCACAACGACCGACGGTAAGCTCTCACGACGACGTTAATCGATGTTCTGCGATACGATCATGGCGACTGTAGTGGAGAACTTCCCAGGTTTCCCCACCGGTATCCTGGGTCCTGAGCTCATGGAGAAATTCCGTGAACAGTCTGTCAGATTCGGCACGCGCATTATCACGGAGACCGTCTCGAAGATCGATCTCTCAGCACGGCCATTCAGGTACTGGCGCGAGATGCAGGAGGACTCCGAACCCGAGACGGCAGACACTATTATCATCGCTACCGGCGCAAGCGCAAAGCGGATGGGTCTCAAGGGAGAGCAAACATACTGGCAGAGTGGTATTAGTGCTTGCGCAGTTTGTGATGGCGCCGTTCCTATTTTTAGGTGTGTTATGATAGGTCACTCTCGTTGGTTTCGTGCTGACGAGATTTGGCAGAAACAAGCCCCTAGCAGTCATTGGAGGAGGCGACTCTGCAGCTGAAGAAGCTACATGTAGGCCGCGTTCTCTCTTCTTTTTTCTCATGTCAGCTCATACTTTTGATGAAGACCTAACGAAATACGGTTCTCACGTATATGTCCTTGTCCGCCGTGGCGAGCTCAGAGCATCGAAAATCATGGCTAAGCGGCTGCAAAACAACCCAAAAATTGTGCGTCTCATAGTCTTCCGTGTATTCTCTTACCTTCCTGAGCACGACCTTTAGACCATTCTCTGGAACACCGTCGCTACTGAATGCCAAGGCGATGGGGACCTTCTGAACAACCTCCGCATTAAGAACGTCTTGACCGGAGAGGAAAAAGATCTCCAAGTTAACGGGCTGTTCTACGCTATTGGTGCGTCGGCTTTCCCATAGTCTATCCCTTTCCACCTAACCGGACCTTCTCTTTGTACAATGGACAGGCCATGAGCCCGCAACTGCTCTTGTTCGCTCCCAGCTGCAGACTGATCCTGATGGCTACATCATCACTGTGCCAGGAACGACGCAGACCTCCGTGAAAGGTGTCTTTGCAGCAGGTGACGTCCAGGATAAGCGCTATCGGCAGGCTATCACGAGTGCGGGGAGCGGCTGCATGGCTGCGCTGGAGGTTGAGAAGCTGATTGCGGAAGAGGAGGAGCTTGGAGAGTAAATGCAACTCCTCGAGTTCAGTCACCATTCTAGAGTCGGTCGCCAACAGGAACTTCTTTTTTTTCGTTAGACCTTCATTTCACTTCATTTTGCATACTGATACCGTTTCTGTTGGCAATTACGTTGTAGCACTGCTGCACGCAAATACCACCTAATGTCGGAGTTGGAGCTGGGTCCCAAAGAACGTAGAATCGCTTGTCATTTCGAAAGCTATCTCAGAGAGCATTGAAAGTGGTGGAAAAACTGTCGTACAACGGTCGCACCTCACCAATGCGGTCCTCTACATGATTATAACAGACAGATCATCCCAAGCCCTCCAGTACCGCTCCAGTCGGCTGTACCTGGGTCTCACAAGCAAACCACTTAAAGAGCAATTGAGCATGAGGTGAGAACTTCCTCGCTTGCCCACTACTCCTTTTTCGTCCATCTCCTTCTCCTCCCATAGGTGGATCAAACTCGACAGGCACATGAAGCGGCCGATGTTGCACGAAAGCCGATGGAATCGTCCCCTAACCACCTTCTCGATTCCCTTAACTGCCAGACTATGCCATCTAGCTGGCCGTTGATCACGGTGGCGCATCCAAATGGACAGTGTAGATGGAAACAAGATGGAAAGGAATTCTAGGTGGATGATGCGAGGAGATAAGCAGTTGGACGCCGGGGAGTGCGGGGAAATGAGAATCCATCGACAGCCAACGGCACTGCTATTCAGTAGGACGATGGCTTATCGTCATCTCTAGCGCCTTGTGGCACTTGTGGCTAGGGTATTGTGGGGGTGGTCCAAATATAGAATGCGAAGTGTCGCTGGTACGCCTTGGCCGCGAAGAATTCCAAGGATTCCTAGGGATTATATCTCCCATTAAATAAGGGTGTAGGATATTAATTAAAAGATTCGGGGAGAACAGGTGATTGGGATTGAAAGCCCGTTCTGAATTTGTGGAAAGCGTCTTCGGGGTCTTGCATGGCCGAAGGCCGTATTGGGCCACAATATCCTTTTGCGGATTGGAGCGACGCGTCAAGGTCCAAATCAATGCACTCAACTGAACATACTTGAATGCGTACAAGATTACATGAAAATCTCATATGGCAAAGGAAACATCTGTCCCAGGTGCTCTGAGAGCGTCAATCTTCCTGCAATGGCAGTGGGAGCGGAGGAGGTTGGATCTCTCTCCTCGACATGCTTTCCCAATCTCTGACGGCACGTCATCAGCTGATCTTGAAATAGAGGCTCTAGAGAATTTCCCTTACATTCCGTTGAACAAAGGGCTCCTTTTTATATCCACGACCCTCTGTGGCCGTTTGTTGGGTATCGGATGGAGCAACTGAAATGGGGATGGAGAATATTCTGACGAAGCTCTCAGAAAAAGCCGACATACCTCGTCTAGCGCCCTATTCTCCCAGGGTTTGATAAATCTCACTTGACCAGGCTTCGGCGTATAGTCCAGCACAGGTCTTTTATTTTCGGGGTATGCTTTGCAGTGTTTGAAGGGTATCTAGAGTAAGGGCCTGTGAATCCATACGCCCAGCGGAAGGAACAGCTGTCACTCACATGTCCAGTAGTAAGCTCGTGGTATATCACACCCACCGACCAGTAATCCACCCCAAACGAATAACGCTCATTTCTGAACACCTCGGGCGCGGTGTACCAATATGTGCCCGCCGCTCCACGCGTGCCGAGCGGGTTGTGTCCGTCAACCCAGAGCATAGGGAACTCGTCGCCTCCCTTCGCCCTTGCCTCGAGCCAGACTGGAAATCTGTGCATATCCACTACTGCTGGGCCATCTTGAAGGTCGGATGTGCCTAGGTTTTCAGCCAGGCCGAGGTCGGCGAGGAGCAAGTGCCCAGCGTCGTCGAGGAGAATGTTGTCTGGTTTGATGTCGCGGTGGACGATGCCTTGTTTGTGGAGAGCCTCGATCGCGAGTACCTGGGGTTGATGGTGGGTAAAAGAACTGAAAGGCGAGAGAATGGGGAAGGCTTACGAGTTGGGCAGCATAGAATTGAGCGAGCGAACGTCCGAGGTATCCTCTGTGCTCAAGGAGACCCGCCAAATCTCCACGTTGATAAAACGGCTGCAAGATAATCAGTTCTGCGAGCGTTTTCTAGAGACGAAAATGCAACGGACCATCGAGATAACAAATTCCTCGTCGTCCATGAAATGAGTTAACAACGGCGGGAACCACTGGTTCCCAGTCATCGCCTTAAGACAGTCCACCTCGGTCTCTGCCAGGTATCTCGCCAGCCCTGACTCGTCGAACGTGATACGCTTCATAACCACCCGCGCTTGAGTCGAACCTCGACGTGAGACGCGCGAAATAACGGCGAAAGCGCCATTTCCGATGTGGGTTATTTGGTATCCGTCTTGGTCGAGAATAACACGACGGGAGGGTGGGAGGCATCGAGGTCCAGTGCAACGGAGGAAGGTGAAGAGGGACCGGGCTCTTTGTGAAAATTTCCAGTGTTCCAGGAAACGAGGTAGCTTGGTTCTTCTGAAGCGGTAGTGGAAAAGGTTCAGACCGGAAAAGGCGAAAGCGAAGAGGAATTTTGAGAGTGGGTGGTGGAGGCGAGGACGCTTTGTGGCCTGGTTGTGAGCGAGTTGGTGTGATTGGGCTCGGCGCTTGAGAATGCTAAAGGATGTCGTCCAGGAAGTGTAGCCAACCAGCACTCTTTTCCCTATGTTATCGATAGCATAGAGAGTCACCCGCAAGAAGATATCGCCAGCTTCACTGCAAGTCAAGTCGGATGAGACGTGGATTCTGATTCGAACTTCGGAGACGACAGGCACTGGGAGGCTCTCTGAGAAACGTGATGGACCAGTAAGCGTACCGTTCTCAGCAGCAACGCCAGGGATTGAGAGGGAAAGCTCTGACGAAATCCTCTGCACGAGGTGCTTGGGGGAACAGTCCGGCTTCAGAGTCGTGGAGGTAAATTTTGACGGTGATGGCGAACGAGAGACGCGACATCTCGGGAAGGATAAACCGACGGCTAGTCTGTGGTCAACTACCATTTTCTGTCCTCGATTCGACGCTTCTGGGAATTGGATAAACAGGGATGGCCGTGGCGATCTCGAAAGAGGCAGGAGGGTTTAAAAGGCTGCCTCCCGTTGCAGACCGTCAGACGTATTGAATTCACGACGAGAGACACGCCAAAAAGGAGGACAGCGGTTGAAACCAAAACTTCTTGGTTCGTCGTCGCGTTTCCATTATGTGTGGCGCACTTTCAATCCTAATTTAGTGATGATGGGGAGTGCAGTGTAGAGGAAGTTGGATTTGAATCATGCTTTCGAAAGGCCTGGAAGTGTAGAGATTCAAGCTTCATTCTTCACCCGACGGTCGACATTTAGACGAGGACGGAACGGTCAGCTGATCGGTGAAACACAAATACGCAAGGAGAAAAGCCGATTTCAGGAGAACAGTGTGTACTTAGGCGTTTACAGTGACACCCTGATGAAAGACATGTCTGGTGGCTGGGACGGCCCCGGCGAGTTCAGTAGGACTCTCGAACAAAGCCTCGACTTGTTTTTGTACCAAGAAGAGGGTCGAGAAAGGAAAGAAGCTGCGGTTGATCCCGGAACGGAGGGCAAGTGATCGCTCACGTAAGCTGAATCTCACGGAACATCCCCACCCTGTGCTGTCAACCAAGAATCACCTCAGCCTTTTTTCTCCAAGCAACAACACAGGAACTCCCGTTCACCGTCTTCAACAGCGAGCAGCTGGTCATTCTACCGGCAGAAGTGCCCCCAACAACCCACCGCATAGGAGAACCAATGGTTCAGTCATACTACACGCCTGCGCGTGTTGCCTCTCCTGTGAAGGAGTCTTTCCACGAATCAGCATTTGCGGCTTTGAATGGAGACAAGCAGCACAAGGTTGAAGACGTACAGGAGGCCTACATCGAACATAAGGACCGGTGAGTTACCACTTTATCTTGCGGCTGGTGGGCTGGGACTGAACGGCGTGCAGCCTGGTATCCGCCATCGGCTCCACGAAGTTGGTATTAAGCGACATTCGCGCATTCAACAAGGATGAATGGCTCGTCCGTTATCCCCAGCTTCGCGAGAAGGTCGAGGAACCTAGCGACACCGCTGAGGGCCCGTCGCGTCCCGGCAAGTCTGCACGCCGCTCACTTTCTTTCGTGGACGACCCTTCCTTCGAAACCGAAGTGGTTGTTGGTGGGTCCAAACCTGGACTCGCCCGGTCCATCACCCTCGCGTCAATCCCCGATGTCAATGAAGCAGAAGGCAACTCCACGAAGAAACTCAAGGACGACGAGCGCCTCATCCCCGACTCTGAGTTCAACGTCCTCAGACTTGACCTCAAACTCGGGTCCCATTCGTCAGCAAATGCGGCGGCACTCGTCTCCCAGCTCGAAAAAGCGTCTATCGCCAACCTTCTCGACGACAGGATTGGCACATCGATCAACCATATGGATAAGCTCCGCATGCGGGTGGAAGACACATCATCCAAGGTCCTCGTCACCGGCGACCTTAATGCCGGCAAATCGACTTTCGTCAACGCCCTCCTCCGTCGGGAGGTCATGCCTGTTGATCAACAACCCTGCACGACCGCCTTCTGTGAGGTCCACGACGCTGCCGAGAATGGCGGCCAGGAGGAGGTGCACGTCGTCCAGGACGGTGCTACTTACGATATCAATGATGAGTCAACCTTCACCAAAGCCGAGATCTCGGAGCTCGAGGACATCGTCGCCGAGAATGAGGACACCCAGCGGATGATCAAGCTCTATCTCGCCGATACCCGTGCACCTTCGGAATCGCTGCTCAATAACGGAGTCGTCGATATCTCGCTCATTGATGCACCCGGACTTAACCGGGACAATGCGAAGACCACGGCAGTATTCGCACGGCAAGAAGAAATTGACGTTGTCGTCTTCGTCGTCTCCGCAGAGAACCACTTCACACTTTCCGCCCGGGAGTTCCTCTCGACAGCCAGCAGGGAGAAGGCCTACCTCTTCATCGTCGTCAACAAGTACGAACAGATCAAGAATAAGGAAAAGTGCCGACGCGTCGTCCTTGATCAAATCAAGGAACTCAGCCCAAGGACATACGAAGACGCTGCAGATCTCGTTCACTTCGTGGATTCTGCGTCTGCTCTTCAACCATACAGTGCCAGCCCGTCTTTCGACGACCTGGAACAATCATTGCGATCGTTCGTCCTCGTCAAGCGCTCCAAGTCCAAGCTGCAACCCGTTTCCACCTATCTCTCCAACCTTCTAGCCGACATCGAGCTCCTGGCTGGTGCCAACGCTATCGTCGCTGACTCTGAGCTCCAGCAAGCGAGGGATGAACTCGACCTGGCACGCCCTGCTCTCGAGAAGATGAAGCGGAGTCGCGATGTGCTCGAGGAGGCTCTTGAAAACGTCGAAGAATCCGGGGCAGGAGAAGCTTCCTCACGAACGAAGAAGACCCTCAACAATGCTCTCGAGCTAGTCGGCCAAGGCCATCTTGGTGTCGAGAAGCCTCTTGTCAGCATGCCCTCCTATCCTGGCCTCTTGGGCATCTGGGACTACGCCCGAGAAGTCCGCAGGGCGTTGCTTGCGAGCTTGGATGCTGCTGTTGCTTTGGCAGAGGATGAGGCTCGCCTCATCACTGTTAATGGGGTGCAGAAGGTCAAGGATCTCGGCGAGACACATCTTCCGGCGGGTGTCGAGCGTTGCCGAAGGGTATTCATGCCTGAGGCAATGTTTAGTACCATGAGGAGGACCGGCAAGGGCATGAAGAGGCGTTCCTCGTCGTCCTACACCAACATCGGTGGCGCCATCGTAGCTGGTGGTCTGCACGGTCTCGGTATTGGTCTCGCTCAACGGCATGACATGCTCGAGACGACTTTCTTCGACCTCTTCGACGTCAACCACCAATTCTTCGTGCACTTCACCGATGGCAAGCAATCAGAGGATGAGTCATCGACGCCCACCGCCCTCGGTCTCGTCAGTGTCGGAATTGGTGCACTCACGATGGTCGGTGGACAGGCCATCGGGATTCGCGGCGTCCTCGAAGGTGTCGTCCGCGTCACGGACCTCGTCGGCAATGAAACGGCCCGCAAGTGGGCGGCCCCCGTTATTGGTGCTCTTACCATCGGCTTGTCAGCGTACCTCATCCTCGAGCTGCCCAGCTCTATTCCCCGCACGGTTGGAAGGAGAGTCAAGGCCTCCGTCCTGGCGCGGGCTGATGAACGTGATGTGCATTTCGTTGACGCACACGCTGGGCGAATCAGTCGCGAGACGAGGAAGGTGCTCAGGCTGGCGTCTTGGGATCTCAAGGAGAGGTTCCGCGGTGCTATGGAGGAGAGGTCGAGGGAGGTTAAGGGTGCAGAGGAGATGGAGAAGAAGGCACTGAGAGCTAAGGAGTGGTTCACAGGCGTTGGCGAAAAGACCGCGACCATCCGGCAGGACGCCAAACTGGAGACCATCGGTGTCTAAGGGGTCAATCCCTTTGTGCCTATGCCATTCACCATCTTCCAGCCTGCTCCATGCAAGAAAAAGAAAGTGGACACCCCAAATCTTCGTTGTTCCATGTTTCTATACTTTTGTTTATTCGAAAGTGCTTCTCTCCAGTATATAGCCCATGATTCTGCCTTTACCCCCTTTTTACCGACGCCGGATAGATGCGTCGCTCCTCGTCCTCCATTCGATGACCTGTACACGCTCATTATTGCATACTTTATCCCTCCTCTCTAGACACCTTGACACCTTAGTAGGTACGTACCCCGAAGTTGATGATACTCAATCGCCACTTTTGATGACTTAAATTTTGTTTACTTTTCATGCCTCTAGCCATATGATACATAAAGGGTCTGAATGAATGTAACTCGTCCACAATGTAAATTCAACCTGGGTTGTGACGAGGTTTGCAATAGTTGCCAAGCTTGGGCGTAAATACCTTTGTGCATTTGGAATTTGGCACCATGGCTGAGTCAGGTATCCTGTTGGGGGCTAGTACCAAAGGCTCTGGCCAGGAAGAGAAGTAATACCTACCGTCCGGCGTCGGTGGCACCATTGGCGATGCAAACCAGATCAGGAGAACTGGTTTGAGTATAATTCTTCACTCAGATTGAAGTCGATCGATCTAATAAATCCATCCACCATGTTCGTCCTGCGAATGCGAGGGTGATGAACACCAGATTTATGTAGCTAGCCAACAATGAATTCAAAATGCCGCCTGGAAAGAGGAAAGACCCAATGTCTGACACAGGCATTCAGAAGCGCCAGGAGTCACCAATCAGACTTCGACAAGGGCCCTTCCAGACGCACCCCCTCGTAGTTGAGCAACAGTCCACGAAAGCTCAACATTGTGAGCTCGCCAAGAAAGTACGGGACAGAGCGAGGGGAGATGCCCTGGAGACGCCCTGGAGCTTTTGATATAACTTTCGCTCTGTATCATGGCTCTCAGGGTCAAAGGAAACTTTAAGAACAAGGTGCGCCGTCCTGCTGACTAAAGACTGGATGAATCGTTTGCAAGAACAACAAACGGAAAGACAATCGAAAGAAAATGACAAGAGCCCTGTGAGGTGTACATTTAGGAGGGGCAGATGGTCAATTGAGTGTTACTTACCTCTTCATTGTCCATCGCCGCCAGCCCCCCATTCACCAGGGGTCATTACCATCACGCATCCTGCAAACCACAACCAAATCCAAGAATATCCAAGTGCCCACTTCCAAAATCTAGCAGACCAGTTAAGCCGCAGGACCTCGACCTGCCTGCCGCACAATCTCCAGAGCGAACCCAAGTCTCGGGGCAACCGAGGCTACCAGACACCTCTATGTTTTCGCCATCGACCAGGATGAGGTGATGAATGCCAGCGAACGTGGAGAGGACAGATCCAAACAGCAGCTCAAGAGTTTCCCTGAAGAAAATCATAGCTTCGGTAATAATGTACGCTACAGTCTTCACTCGTCGTCCGTATCGTCGTCCTCATCACCTGTTCCCTTTCCTAAAACTTGTCTAAGTTTTCTCTTAACTTCACCCTCGTGAAGGTCCGACTCTTCATCAGCTTTGAGGTCCCAAGCCAGGAAGCGACGACACACAGCTTCCGCATTTTCCAGATCTTTACGTTCTATGTCGGACATTTCTTCATCGAGGAGACGCCCGAGTTCATGAGTAGACAACAAGTGGCTATAAACAAGGGGAGTCAACCCTTGACTGAAAAACAGAGGACAATGCAATGTTTACCTGACATATTGTGCTCTCTCAACGATCCTCAATGGTATACCGAATATTTCCGCGCATTTCGCCGCATGTGAATCCAGAGAGAGACCTTCGGCAACTCTTGGATCAGGGCTGTCAGAGTCACAATCCTGAGGTCAAGGACGAAGTCGTTCAGCAAACCTGTATAGATAAGTTATCTTCTCAGCCGGCCCTATTTTCCTCGTTGCTATATCGTCTTCGACAGTACTGGCTGAAGGCGAAGTGCAGCCAGTAGCAGAAGAAGGGTCAAAAGAACTGGACTCCACAACCGCACCGGTTCTCGACGTGAACATGACCTGCATATGGCGGAAGGAGACGGGTATGCACTCTGGGTCGAGAAGTTCCTCATTGAAAACATCGTGGAAGTGAGTAGCGACAAGGACTTTGGGGCAATTAGAACCGCGGTTGAGGAGGTGCTGAAGGACTCCACAGAACAATCCTGCACCGTCTGTGCTGACGAAATGAAGTATCAGCATGTTGAATAGTGGAAGCCAAATTCCATCAAAGACGAGACGTCGCCAGTTGGAGCACGTGCTGCAAAGCGAATCCAGTCACACCAAGGGGGCGGAAGGAGCTGGAAAGAACATGCAGTAAAGAAGAAAGAAAGACACAAGCCTGTTGAGAGCGTCCCTTTCCCGAATTCATCAAGAAGTACCAAGGATCGAGCAGTGCAATTACGAAGAGCAAGCGAAACCTGAGCCAGGTCGATCATGAATGCTGACTGAACCTAGAAACGAGGCCGACGGAGCAAGGATCAGCTTGACTGAGAAGCAGCAGTTGGCGTCCAGAGGCGTCCGACGACATGAACCCGAGGTGATCGTGAAAAGGAGTAATTACTTTGGAAACCGATTCTCGAGTGGATACGCGGGTGAAGACTGTTGAACTTATCAGCGCAAGAATGGCGCCATTGATGATCGAGGACAACTCTTGTCGACAACACCTAACGTAGCGGATTCGGCAGGAACGAAGCTACAAATACAATAAATAAGTAATTATAAGGAGGCGCTTATATGAACAGCCAGGAACGCTCACCAGCCGATCTAGGATCTCATTAATCTCAAGCAGTTGAGCTGTAGAAGCACGCACCTGAGCCATTATCTGGATGAGAGCTATCTAATTTGAGCAGAGTTAGCCCAACAAAGCCCATGCATAAGGGGTTGTCCATACCTGTTTCAAATACACGCTCTACTCACAGAGGCAGATAAGCAGAACACACAAACAATAGACGAGGGCTCTACCTTTCCGCATGCATTAGCTCCTGTACAAAGCAGAACACTGTTCCATTGGTGGTCGTCATCAGGTGGATCGAGATTAGAATCGATTCCTGCTCCGCCGAGAATGCGAGCATCATTGGGCACGAACGTGTCAACAACTTGCTCGTGCAAGGGGTGT
>CACVBS010000002.1:857847-893255 GCA_902728275.1 Cyclocybe aegerita
TCTGGACGTTGATAGTTGAACAGCCTTGAGGTCTCTGCAAACGACAGAAGACAATCAAGCTCCCCGGAAACATCGCATGCGCCTCCGATAGCTCCGTCGGATGCCAACACTTCTTCGAGGAGCTTCTGCACTATCTCCAACTCTCTATCAACAATAGTAGAATGTAGGTCACCAATGTGGCTGTCCATGTCTGCTTGATAGATAAGATCAAGCCTCACATGATATCAGGCATTTACCGTGCATTTGTGACGACTTGAAGTAGACGTGCGCACTTGTGAGTTCTCCGCATCAGCTCAAGAGGCAACGTTAAGAAGAAACTGGAATATACTCAGAAGAGAACTACCAAGGAAATCAGGACAGAGATCGAGAGCAAAGATAGAACGAGCGTACTTGAAATGACCAACCCTCAATTGGTTGAATGCCAGCCTCTGAGCGCCATTCCTCTAACATCGGGACACATATGAGATAACCTTCAAAGATGATCAGTCACTTCGTCAGTGGAAACAGGGAATAAACACACCTAGCTGAGGGAAGTAGACAACATTGAGAGAGGCCGCGAAATCGGGTGGGACGGTATCGGCAATTTGTTCTGCAACGGTTGACTACGCAGAAGTCAGCTAGTTTGCAACCAGCTAAAGATGCCGAGTTACCAGAATTGAATCGATCCCGTGATAAACATGCTTTCTGTTGTCCAGGTCTTCATCGATATGAGGTCGCACGCATACACGTTCATTGGTGGAAGATTCTTCCCAATCAATCTAGAGAAAGGTCACTAGATGGAATGCGGAAGGTTGAGAGTGAATACGCACGATCTCGTTGATTCTGCTACCCAACTCCTTGAAAGTTGCAGTGTCCAAGGCTCGAATGAGCTGCAACCACAGATACTCAGTCCATGATAAAAGATTGGCAACACAAGGACAAACCTTTTTCACAACGTCGATTCCACTTGCCTCATGCAGCTCAGACAATGAGTCTCTGAGCATTGTTGCGTGGTATGTAAACTGTAGCATGATAGGTGAGCTGCTGTGCTGAGAGCAGTAGAGAATGATTGGAACCTTGACAAGACCTTGCCAGTCTACTAGTTTGGATTTCCCAGTCCTCATCAAACCCATGATTCTGGGTATATTTTTGAGACCCTTGAGATGCGTTCGGAGGAGGCTAGCTGAGGATAGATTTTCGGGTCGCACGAAGCATCCCACGGCATCTAAACGATCACGAATAACTTGTAGGGATAGCGAAGGCCTCAGTAGCCATGTCCTGAGAAGAGTACGACCCAAGGTGGTCTTGGTATTGTTCAAAATCCCTGGTAATGATCTTCTCGGTAATACTAAGATTGAAAGGTCACTATATCAAGCTTACCGAAGAGCGACAAGCCTTCTTTCGTCTTGTCAGAGTGAACAGAAGCATGACTTTCATTTTCAAATACTTGGAGAGACCTAGAGTGCTTCCAACGTCAGCTTGGTAATAATTGTTGTTCAACAGGCGACCAACAGCAGGGCATCTGCATTTATTTGCATTACTTGATCTCTGGAAACCTTTCTCATCAATGTTTCCGAGGACAGAAGCAGAGCACAGGTCCTTACAGCGATAAAATCTCTATATCGCAGATATCCAGACTGCCAACGCCGTCGTCATCGAAATCGGTTGAGGCACGTTCTCGAACGATATGATCCAGAAGTGCGCCAACAGAAGCCATCTACCAGGCATGAACATGGGAACCAACGATTCGAGGCAGAGACGCTTACACAAAGAGGGGCAGAGTCAACTGAAGCGAAGTTGGACAACCTAACGGAGGCATTCCAGCGTTTGGCCGTTGGGTCGCCTGTTACCTCACGTCTCGACCGCATGAAATCATAAGCATTGTGAGGACGGTCGCGAGAGGAGTCTGAGCCAGTGTCAGAAGATGGTGGAAGGACATGGTCGTCGGATGCTAGTGTGGCAAAACGGCTCAGCGATAAAAGTCTACTCTTTCCCTTAGAAGCCGCGAAATCTTTGCAAGGGCGGATTTGAAACAGGGAATCCTTCCCTTCCACTAAAAGCGATGAAGGTGATGCATATACTTATGCACTGAAGAGAGATCTTATACGTACTGTGACCGTTCAACGCATCAATGAATTCGTCGTCTGACCTGGTGCTTGTCAAAACGACGTCCGCATTGACTTGTTCCAGCACTAAATGATTGTCAGTGTGGAGTTGTTGGTTCTATGAAATCCTTACACATTTGTGTAAGATCGAAGTGTAGAGTGTCCTGTGTGTCTTCTAGGAGGGACAGCACCCTTGTATTTGGGTCGTAGTATGCGCATCCGAGGCTGCCGCTTTATGGACTCCGTTTAGAAGATATAAAATGGATGACTACATAAGTCCATACTGAGAGCACAGAGCAGCTAGGCAGGTCTGTTGGGTCTGTCGGGTTTGTCAACATGCTATAAAAAGTTGGATTGCGCTTACACTCACCTTTTCAGAGGGTTCGGAAACCTCTTCGTCCGAACTTGCCTCTGAGTATTCGTCCTGAAGCGTCAACCCGCCTTTGCCTTGCCATCTGACTCTCTTTCCATCCGGCCTGTCTGAAGGGCTCCCGCTTTCGTTGCTAGAATCATCCGTGTCATCCGATGTACCTCGGCCTTCCGCACGAATCTGCTTGCGCTTTGGCATTGTCCACTGAAGCAGGCGATACAATCAGATAGGAGGGTTAGAGGATACTGACTTAAGTATGAGCCCAATGTGTCGGTTGTAAGTATCAAAGACTTAGTATCAATCGGTGGTGGTGTGACAAAACAACGCAGTCACAGAACAGGAAACCAACTGGGCGGGCGGATACAGCCGAGATAGCCAATTTTGGAAGTAATAACCAAGCAGGTATTCGTGCGGCAGCAGTTTCATTGGGTTTTGTATAGCTAAAGAGGAATGAAGTGCAGCGAAACAGAGAAGAGGAAGAGAAACATGAAAGCAGGGAACGGGAAGAAGCTAACTTCATAGGGTGAAGTGTCGATGACAAACATACTAGATAGCAGGGCCTGCTCAAGATGCTCACGCATAGCCAGTCTTTCCAGACACCACGCCGAAGGTCGGTCCACCTTTTCCAAACATTTTCCGGAGGTCATCGACGAGTTCCTGCGGTTTCTCATGGGCGGCGAAATGACCTCCGGTTTCATGACTTGATTCAAACACGAGATTTGATGCCTTCAACCACCTGGAGATAATGTCCGATTAGCACATCGTTGTATCGAAACGCAAAACATCGATGCTCACCTTCTAGGAAGGACAATCAGTTCCTTGGGGAAGTACGAGTGGCCCATAGGAATCTCCGTGAGCTCTGCCTTGGTAGACAGAGTCGGGTATGCCTTGTTGACTTCGTAGTAGATACGAAGGGAGGCAGCAGGGCCAGCCCGTGAAAACCAGTAGATGGAAACCCATGTGAGAACTGATGTGCTGGTCAGCGTGTTTCAAACCAGGTCCCAACTTTAAACGTACCTTCATCGTCTTCCCAAGGATAGCTATCAGTCCATGAGACAAGTTTTTCGTAGATCCAAGCCAGCAGTCCGGCGGGCGAGTCGGTAAGACCGTAGCCAAGCGTTTGCGGCTGGGTAGCTTGTTCCATGAAGTAGCCAATTTCATGATCTCTGTACCACATCGTTCTCTTTAATCCTTCCTGTTCTGCAGGTGCGTAACTGAACAGAAGGTGCGACAATAGGAGCAGCGGCCGGTGGATAGGGTGAGGTGGAGGTGCCCTATGAGAAACAAGCCGCGTCGGGTGAACCCCTCCATGCATCTGAAGAAAAAGGAAGGATATTTACATAGGAAAATTAGTGTGCCAAGCCTTGCTATGCTTCTTGCCATAAAGCTGCGCTATTTTCCGGGTAATCTACGAGGGAATTTCAATAAGGATTTAAGCTTATTGATAGAGTTGTATGTACTAGACCGCCCCAGTCTCCGCCTTGCGTGACTATTTGATACAGAAGGTCAGTGAATGACAATCCGAGAACATGAGATACGACTATACCGTATTCATTATACCCTAACGCAAGCATAAGCTTGTTCCCGACCTGGTGAGGATGAATCCTTGAGTTTTCAGCCATCCTAAAAGTAAGAGCCCTACCTCCGCAAATTGCGTGAGTTCGAAACCTGGCTTCTTTGGAGCTTCGGAAAATCCGTAGCCGGGAAGACTGAAGGCAACAACATGAAAACTTGGGTGTTCAGGAGACGCCTCGACGAGGCGGGGAAGGATCTTTCTAGCTTCGTAGAAGCTGCCGGGCCCTGTTGTCAAAATGCTTTTCAGCAGGTCGCGGTGAGACAGAGGACGCCATGACTCACATCCATGAACGAACAGCAAAGGGATAGCATCGACGACGTCACTCTTCTTGTGGACATAGTGCACACTCAATGTCCCAAATCCTTCTACTTCTATATCTCTCGTAAACTGAGGCAGTTCGTCATTCAACTGGGCTTCGTGTTTCTTCCAGTCATAACCATGCTGCCATCTAGCGACAAGGCGTCGAAGGTCTGCAAGAGGCACACCGTAGTCTCTGCCTGCGTCCTCCAATTCATCCGGGAACACTGTGAGATCTAACTTCTTTTTCAGAAGCTCGATGCTGGCGTCGGGAACCGCGATCTTGAAGGGTTGTTCTGCCATAGATGATGGGGGTGGAAAGGGTGACTAAATTGAGTCAAGGAGGTGGCGGTATTTGAACGAAAGAATTCGTCATGTGCCATTCCCAGGAAGATGTTTCGGAAACGCGGTTTGCAGAGGTGATGGCAGTTGTAAAGTACGGTGCGAGAGGTTGTAAGACCGCAGTTTCGAGAATCCGTGGAATATATGACGAATACAAAAGCATCTGAAGTCATCGCCTTGGTATAACATAGCACCTAAAGCGACCATGAAGGAGAATTGGAGGTGGTTCGCTGATCTGGGCGGAAGTGTGAGTTGACTGTTGAAGCGTAGGGAAATGTGGGAACATCCATCTGAGAATGCGTGACGTAATGCCTTGGCATTGTCTGACACAGGTGCGCGTCAAAGTGAGGTATGTAAGTGCGTCTCGTCTACATAACGGTAAACTGGATGCATTTTCTTCATATACACTACAAAGCGCGGAGATTTCTAACAGCACCAGGTAATTATTTTCACAATGCAAGACGGTCTGGGAGCTCCAGACTCCAGTCAACTTGATGGCGCGGTTCGGCGCACTGAAAGGAACAGGCAGCTGGCACAATATCAGTAGAATCCAATATTGAGGGGAGGTTTCCCCTCGACAAGTCACCTATGGACAATACTTAACTGCTGGTAAAATATGACCACTGCGAACCAACAAAAGTCATTTCTAGTTTGACGTTATGTTCAGACTGCGCACAAAAACTCACCCCAGTTCTAACAAATATAGCCGCTTGGATAGCGATCTCCATATCTACTGCCATGTTGACATCTTTGCCTTCCTGATCGACACCAGATCGTGGTTGATTACGATGACCCTCCGTTACCCTTGAGAAGAGATTTCACCCTCTCGAGCCATTCCGTTTGGTCGTCGGTCAAGACAGAGGAATGAATTTGTCGGGAAGAAACTCCAGGAGGTTCCAGCTGTAGAATGTTGAGTTCCAATTCGCCAGTGACATGCATGCTTCCTGGTAGTCGCCTCTCCTGAGATGGACCGTCAACATGCGTCGAAAAGGGTCGAGAATTCCCTCCTCTCCTTCTCTCAGAAAAAACATGAATGACTGGAGACACTTTTAGCAAATGGGAAACAGGGGACGTGGAAAAGTCTTCCCATAGAGATAATACCCTCGCTGATCTCAAAAGCCATAGATCGAAGATCTGCGGATGAGAATCTTCCGATTCTTCGGACAACTCTGCAGCTTGAGTTTCGGCGCAAGATTCCGGCGCTTCAAGTAATATTTTCTGCCAGGCTGCAAAAACTTCGGTTCCAGTCGCGTTCTCCAAAGGCGGCTTGACGTCCCGTGTGTTGGCGATGCGCCGTTCTTGTAGTGGGCAAACGATATCGAACCATGTTTCAGATATGGAACGAGGCGTGCTATCTCCTGTTTCCCAGGCCTCTCCGAAGAGTAGTCTGCTAGGAGAGCTGGAGTGGGGCTTCGTGGAGGCCAGTCGGTTGACTCGTTCTTCGGCCAGGGGTACTGTACAGTAGCGCGAACGAAGTCGGAGAACACGTACGCCCGTTTTGATTTGTACGCAAGAAAGGAATATGGCGACGCACGCTTGGTTTAACACATTATTCCAACTTAGCTGCTGGATTTGACATGAAAACTTCACATATCGACCATGCCTTCCCTCAGGGTTAGGAAGATCCAAATTATGTTGGGGCAGCTGGGTGATCCATTTCCGTAAACCCCGATAAGGAGGATGGTCGTAGTTAATATGTGGTATGAGCAGGTCTGCCCCCAACGTGCTATTTGCCGTTGAAGAGATATTCACGTTGGTAGGGGATGTTGAAATTGTAGAAGGGTATAATCAGGGCACGAAGAACGACTCGTTGTCGGGAGTGTACTCGTTGAAAAGCTATTCCGACCAGAAGGCAACTTGGTGGTGGAAAAGAACGATGGAAGGAACACCAACGAAACCAATCAATGGCCCAAGGAACGTCCGTGTGCCTTTCTTGTACAAAAGCCGAAAGACGTTGACGCCAGGACTGGACGCCCTACGCATGGACTTGTAGCAGTAGCCTCACTCTCGCCTGGGCTACAGGCCGAGGAACACACAGGAGGGAAAGAAGACAGACCGTACCACCTGTAGGAGCCTAAGTACCAGGACCTGTCGCTGGTGGGAACAAACTGGCAGAAGAACGGCCTCCAACTCAAGTCAGACCTCGATCTATCGCCGCTTCCACCGGTGCTGCTAGCGCAAGCCTAGGCTCAGTGTGAAGGTAAATTTGCCGCATTTTATGCTTTTCATGATCTCTTGTAGTTCGATGAATGCGATCTCATCCATACGAATTTCAAGGTTATCCCTAGTATAGCCGAGGTTGGGCTGAGCTTTTGCTGAGCTCTGAAAGATGATACGGTAGTGACGTGAAGGAGAAGGTGATGTAGGGTGAAGTTCATATGTGTTGTTTCTTGATGGAATCCATTCTGTTTGCCTTTCTCACGTGCCACCAGGAAGGCTTGATAGATAAGTAGTACATGAACTATCTTGTCACTGTTGCCATCTTCTAGACATGTCGAATTTCAATTTAATGAACATAACATGATACTTTTGAAGCGGAAGTCCGGATTGGAGAGATTGGTCTTGCAGCACTGAAGTTTTGTCTCATGCCAGATAAGAACCTAAATGCAGCAGAGGCTTCAGTCATCACGGGTTGAAGATAGAGGGGGTGGGGATCCCAACATAGGAGAAGCTCCGTACAGCATGCAACAAGTGAAGCCTACTGGGGTTGTTGAACATAGAATTTCGCCTCCGCCTTCGCATTCTCCAAAAATTCCGTCTTTCCTGCTTTCGGTTTCCATCCTAGAGCTCTGGCTCGATCCGCCTTGGGATGACAATTCGTACCGAAATATTGTCGCACTGACTGCAGAATGGTGGTCATGATCGACGGCTGTATCATAGTACATTTGAATCAACACACGTACCTCAAATACCTTGCTACCTTCTTCTTCGATAGTGAAAGTGCTTGGTTCCCGAGTACTTCCAACACCGAGGTCGACCAAAGCGTCTGAGATGGCTGCTGCGAGCTCGATGGACGTGTATTCGCCATTTTCGGCGAAATAGTATCCACTGGGGACTCCGTTAGGGTTCGCTTGAATGGCCTCGAACAGCAGAAGGTACAGATCGGCAGCTAGGGCGGGCGTTACCCAACTGCAAATAACATGCATTTTTTTGGTACGTACTGTCTTCTACGTCGACCAGTGGCCATTTGTTCAACCCTTGTCCGAAATACCCTCCTTGTTTTCGTCGGATTGCTGCTTCGATCAGGAAAGGTAAAGATACCGAATGCAAATTCTGTATGCCGATGTCGACGAAAGGACCAACAGGATATCCGAAAACAGTGCCTGCAACGAAAATAAGATATTTCTCATCCTTCTCAATTTCCATTGACTTACCTGGAGTAACAATATATGCTCTGACATATCCAGCCTTGTCAGCTTCGAAAATGGGGACGTCAACGTGCTGATGAAGAGCAGTTTTCGGGATAGCCGCAAGCTTTTCGACGTCCAAATCACTGAATGGAATATCCTCGTCCGCAAGGCCTCGAATATCCGACGACATCACAAAGCCTGTCCCTGACTAAGGGGGCAAAAAATATTCCTGAGATATATTTTTTTTCGGTGAAGAAATGGGGAACATACGGTATGAATCAAGACAGGCGGTTTCCCAAAAGCCTCGTATTTCAATTTCAGACCATCGAGGATAGCTTTACTTGGCGGTAAGTTGTCTGCGTCGACCTTCGTAGTCAACAGTCAGATCGAAGGCAACACAGTTTTCAAGTTTTCAACGTACAAGGGAGAAAACGATATCGGATTTTGCAGCAGCGTCGGTCAAAAAGGTAAGGTCTTCGTCGGTGTATGAACCAATGATAGTGTCGACACCAAAAAGTTGGAGTTTCTGTGCTTTGTCCTCAGAGCGAACGAGGACTGTAATGTGGGATGATGCAGCATTTTTGTGCCAGAGTAGACGCGCAAGAAGGCTACCTCCAATGTATCCTGAAAGAGAGGGTTAGAGTTATGCCACCAACGAGATGGCCCAACCCGCACCTGTAGCTCCGGTAAAATGGGGCTGCGGTAGCTCAGGTGGCACTATTGTGGACTTACCCCCAGGCTTGCGTTGAGCTCTTGAGTTCGATTCTCGCTGGTTGCATGGATAAACACACTTTAGCTTTAGACACCATGTGACTTTTCCACGCCCCCGGATGACACCGTCTGGGCCTCTGTATTAGGGAGCGACTATGTCTCGCGTGTTCTAGACCCAAGGGTCTGGAGTGACCGTACCTATGCATGCTCACATAATGATATCAGGGTCACCTGGTTCTCCTTAGTCATCGAAAAAATGACTATGCCAGGAAGGGAAATAGGGAGCCAAGGGACAAGGTTGTGTGGATCTGCCGCTATGCGGCGAGACGGCTAGAGCCGACCCTTCGGGACAAGGTTCACATGATCTGCTGGAGCCTGCTGGGCGTTTCGGTGCGCTGACTTCCCAGAGTACATAAAGCAAACCAGCGAGACGGCTAGAGCCGACCCCGAGGCATTAATACCAAAGTACTGGAGGGTGGGAGTGAAACTACATGAAACAGCTAAAGTCATCTCCTAACACGGACCGCCAAAGAATCGCGTGGCACGTGAATAATGGAACAAACCCAAACCCATAGGGAGGTTGTGTTGGATGCCGGTCACACAAACGGCTGCTTTCGGGAGCTAGGGCGTTACTATGTGCGAATATATGCAATCTTATGCTTAGGTATATCGAAGCCCTGATTAGTGTAAATAGTTATGGGATGTCACGATAATTGGTATGATCACGGACACTTAGGGTATTACTTAGGTCACGCCCGAGGATTGGATGTTCCCTTACGGTCATGTACGGAATGATCCTCGTAAATCAATAAAGAACCACATTCTTGTAGCTCCGCATCAGCAAATCCTGATTTTGAGGGTCAAAATGACCTCGATTTCTGCGTTATAGTGTGCTATGGCGCGTTACGTAGCGCTACGTAACGCGCTATAGCGCTGTAATGCATCTTCTTGTCTATCGGGATGCTTCCCAATTTACAGAGTGCTACGTACCTTCGTATAGCACCCATAACGCAATCAGGAATTGCCGATGCGGTAAAGAAAATCTGCAACTTATCAGCCATGGGGGTGAGCATTTATGATGGTGAAAGATATCCTGGCGAGAACTGTACCTTTATACGTCTCCCCAAGCATTGGTCGATTACTAAAAAATGGCACTGATGAGCAGTCCTCATAGTCCTGACGAAGACGCCGCAAGGGAAAGAAAGTTAGTATTGTTAAGCCGGTTTGTAATCCATTTTGATTAATTCCTAAAGCTTGGTTGACTCGGAAGCGCGGGGCCTCGTGGGGGCTTAGTGCTTAACAATCATGAGGAAGGTTGACTCGGAATCAGGGTTTGCACATAGACCAACCAGTCTGCAGTCGCTAATAAGGTCGAGAAGCCATGAAGGGTGTCGAGACATACCATTACAACAGACTCCGACGTAAGTACTCCGAAGTGTTCCTCTTCAGAACACGTTAGGCTCGGGCGTGATCCCAGCAACATCAAAGAGTGCTTCTGAGATTGAACTCGCGAGCTGGACGCCAGAGAGCTGAGAATTTTCTGCGAAATGGCAGCTACGACGAAGTTCAGCCACCTTGGCTCGGATTGCATGCAAGAGAATGAAAAATAAATCGAAATCGGCAACTGAAACGGTAGAACTCCGTCAGCTAACATGCCCGAAGAGCAAAGAAGCGGCCATGACCGATTTTCTTCGACATGGTCAATCGACAGGTTGTTAACCTCTTGCTGGGATAACCACCTTACTTGCGCGGAATGGGTGCTCTCGAAAACAATGAAGTGTGCACTCTCAGGTACTTCACACTCACGCAGTATAAACCCTGACGCACACAGATCCATAAATGCAATTGGCTATTATGAACAAAAAAAGTACCGACCAATGGCTCCGAACGACCTTCCTCGAAGGGCGTAACGCAAGAAAAAAGAACCAATGCTTCGTCATTTATCATGCAGAACACATTTTAGGTCAAGCAACTACTGCTGCTGCTCTGCGAAGAACTTCACTTCCGACTTGACGTCGGCGAAAAATGCCTCCTTTCCGTACTTGGGTTTCCAACCTAAAGCTCGGCCGCGGTCGGCTTTGGCATAGCAATTGGTGCCAAGCAGAGGCCAGAAAGCCTGACGACACGACAGTGTTGAACTGGTTAGCAGTCGGCTATCTATCGGCAGACAGAATCAATGACATACCCCAAAGTATTTCTCGCCCTCTTCAACAGTGAAGCCGCTGGGTTTAGAGTCCGTGCTAATACCCAGTTTGACCAAAGTCTCCGCGATCACGGTGGAGACCTCAAGGGAGGAATAGTCGAAATTCTCTGTAAAGTAGTAGCCACGAGGGACTTTGTCCAGATTGGCTCGAATAGCGTCGAACAGAATGAGGTACAGATCGGCATCTGTGAAGGTAAAAGCCAGTCAGCCAGAGATAATAGTATGAAATTCAATGCGAAACATACTGTCTTCAACATGCACTGCTGGCCATACATTCAACCCTTTGCCAATATATCCTCCCTGTTTGCGTGCGATGGATGCTTTGGCGAGCCATGGAATCACCATAGTGTGGCCGTTTTGAATTCCGAGTTCAATAAGAGGTCCTTCAGGCCTTCCAAAGACGGCGCCTAGAAGGATGTATTCGTTCTTGGGTCTGTCTTCAAGTGTATAACAACTCACTCGGAGCAACGATGTACGCCTTGATGTAGCCTGCTTCCAAGATGGGGATGTCTACGTTCCGATGCAACGTAGTCACGGGAAGAGCGTCGAGCTTATCTGTTTCAGTGTCGCTATAATGAATGTGCTCGCTACTGAGGCCTCGAGCATCATCTATAAGGAGGCCTGAAGGGTGCTTGAATGTAAGCTTATGACGACGGGTAATGTCCTGCTTACTGACCTGTGCCAGACTACGAGAAAGAACATGAGCATCCCGAAGAGGCATAACGGAGACAGGAGCACGGACTGTATGAATCAAGATCGGGGCCTTGCCAGATGCTTCGTACCTCAACTTCAGCCCGTCGAGGATGGCTTGGGCAGCAGGAAGGTTGTCGCAGTCAACCTGCACGTTTGTGAAATATGAATACCTCGGAGAGCACTGATACAAGCAAGGTGGGACCCACGGCAGTGATAACCACATCAGCCTTAGAGGCCGCTTCTTTCAAAAAGGTAAGATCCTCATCGGTGTATGATCCAATGATGGTGTCAACCCCAAGGGTCTTAAGCTTTTCCGCTTTGTCGGCGGAGCGCACGAGTGCAGTGATGTGGAACGAGGCGGCGTCCTTATGTTTGAGGAGGCGTGAAAGGACACTACCCCCTATATAACCTAGAAGGCGAATAAGCACTTAAATACGACAGTCAAGAGGTCGTTTACGGGCCTGTGACTCCAGTGAAGAATATGTTCAGTTTGCCGGACATATTGTATCGCTAGTTCCGAGATGGGATATTTCGAGACCTGGAGAATAAGCATCTGAGAATGAGCCAATTTATACCACCCCACGGCGGCACTACAGTCAACATCTATACGTCGGTCTGCCGATGAAAGGCGTAAGTAAGTCGTTGTCCAGCTTTCCTGATTAAAGCTCGGACTTACAAAGCCGCTAAGAGTCGGGATTGATAATGTTTTTCTTAAGCAAGATTTCGTTCAACCGTCAATAAGGGCGGTACGTCCTCCAGTGCCATGATATATGTTGACGCAAAGGTAAGATGTAGAAGGTAAATTGCCAAAAAAGGTACAAAGCATTTCAACCTTGAAATCTTGTTCATGCCATTGGTAAGGGTTTAGGCAGCTTAGCAATCGGGGACCCGAGAGATACCTCTGAGATGGACTGGAGCGTCGCCAGTGCCAGGCCTCGCGGAATAAGGATCGCCATTCTACGAGATATCTCGAAGAAGGAGCGGAACAGGTCATAAGAGTAATTCCGTTTTGAGTGATGGTCGATCTGCTAGGTGGACAACGCTGTACATATTGCGCATCGCATATCATCAACACCAGAGCTTGTTCTGCAACCGAATGCACTCACCAAGATTGCCCAAAGGGACTACGTTTCCTGCTTCAAAGAGGTAAATATCAACGAAGAGACTTCCAACATACTGCAGTTCCCTGAAGGCGAGATCATCCTCGCCATAAACTCTGGAACCTCAGCCGATGAACCACAAGTAGTGCATTGGGAAGGAGAAAGCGATTCATGCAAAGGATAAATTAACATGCACAACATACTGGAAGAGAGAGAAAAAAACAAATGGATAGGATGCTTGGAAAGTCCAAAGCGAACAAAGGGCGTATAACGACATGCGTGCAGCGAGCATAGCTTGGACCGATGGTGAATGCGAGCCATACGGATGCCTGGGGCTTCAAGCTTCAAGGGCTACTCTGCAAGAAAATGTTCATCGAAATGTCCGTCTGCACCTGAAGTTGGCACAATGCATCTGGTATACTCCCGGTTCTCTTCGTACTCCTTCATCCGCCACTCGAGTTCTCTCAACCACCACTCTCCTGCGTTTCGACTGTCACAGCACTCCAACCCTTCAGCACTGCCAACAGTATCAATCTAATTGGCCCATCGAAGAAGATTGCATGACAGACCTTCATAGCCTGAGACTTCGTGTTCATGATGAGGGCAACAATGAGGCCTAAGCGGAGGTATAGGCGATGTTCACTGTTCAGAGTCGAAGAACCTACCGTAGAGACCCAAGACTTCGGCAAAGATGAGGATGAGGATCTGTGAAAACGGTATGAACACACCCGGTCATTGAAAAAGGAAAGCACCAGAAACGTACCATGCCGACGAAGAGCCTAGGTTGTTGGGCAGTGCCACGGACACCAGCATCACCAACAATTCCGACAGCGAAACCAGCAGCAAGACCAGCGAGACCGACAGCAAGACCAGCTCCGAGTTGAGTGAAGCCTTGGGCAAGAGACATCGAGGATTGCACTGGATTCGCATCAAAAGAAGTCGCTCAGGAAACTGACAATATGTAAATAGGAGTCGAACCACATACGGTCACCAGCAATGAGGACCGACACGACGAGTCCGTAGATCTAGTTTGAGAGCATATGGTTAGTTGGAGTAGTCCGAATGCACAGCTGGCAGCCAAAGAGCGCTAGTACAGCTGCGGGCGCAAGGGGCTGACTCACAGCAATAATACCAGCCATAATAACGGGTACGACACACTTCATCATAAGGTCGGGTCGGAGGACGGACATAGCTGAGATTCCAACGCCAGATTTTGCGGTACCATAACTGTCCGTAGGGAGAAGAAAGGCACGGGTCGGTAAGTATAAAGTGGGACCCGAGCCAAAACCACCTCATTACCTGGCACCAATGCCTTTCCACACGCGATACCGTTCTTATTAGCACCCCATACGAGCAGCCACACCCGGTCTGAGACTGTAGAACTTACAGGTGAAGACAATTGCGCTTGTGCAGCCCTATTGGACGAGAAGAGTAGACATCGTTAACGGTACGCCAGCAGGTGGTCGGACACTCACCATAGCACTGAAGAAGGGGGCATAGACGGGGCAGAGGTCGGAGGACATGATGGTGGCAGACTAGTTGGCAACTAGTGGAGTTACACGAGGAGGGAACGGTTGAGTTTAGGAAACGTAGCGCTTGTCAAAATCAACAATCCGCCAAGCCGTTGTTTGGGGTCGGCGTTGGCCGGCATTTCGAGCTCCGCCAGACAGATCATGTGGGGCGGGCACCAGGTATTACAAATCCTCTGAACACAGCCCGACCGCAGCTATAGAATATACTGTACGTAACCGGTTACTCGGTCACACCAGCTACTCGGTCATTGCCTTTGTAGATGGCACAGTTGCTCGTTTCACTCCATTCTTTTTGTGCACTCATGTATAATAGTATCAGAGCAATGTAACTGCATTTTTTGGCGGACAGAGCACCATTCCTCGCGGAGAAATGAGCCTCCCTTTGTGTCTGGTGACGTGTGACGCCCAATTTCCTTATTTGATACCGTGTTTCTGGTGGTCCCGGAGGGCTTTTCTCGATGACATGACACACTGCCAGGAAGATACTTCGGACTTAAGAATTTCATAGTGACTACTGTATAATTAAGCAAATTTCTCTTATGTTGAAGGATTGCTGCACTTCCGACCTTGAAAATTGGAGAGTGTGTCATTTTGGAGGTGGATTGGACTGTTCCTGCTGATTTCTCTTAGTATAAAGCATCCATTGTGTAAACAAAGAGGTGAAATGAATTTTGAGGCGAATATGTGTGCATGAAAGAAGACCCCTTAATTTTTACAATTTTCTTCCAAACATAAGACACCAAGCAATTGAAAATTCTTGTTTTGAGTGATGAGAAATGTCAAATTAAATAACTGAAAGGAAAACATCAGAAATCACAAAATAAGAAGACCAGAATATGATAGAGGTGTCTAACTTTAACTGGAAGCATTTTTTCGTTAAGGTCAGACCAACTTTGAAGAGTAATTCAAGGTGGCCGAGTACTGTCCTCGTATTCTGAGGTTATCTTATCATCAGCTTACTAAGCATAACTGACCCTGGTTACAACCGGTGTATGGGACCAATACAAATCGGTCTAGTCTCGGGGCCTGGCCGACTTCCTGGTTTTGACCAATTTTGACCTATTGAAATAAAATATTTGTGGAGGTCTCAAACCCTCCCTTAAATTTCTGATAATTGGTACACAGGTACTTCAGATGCTTGCCTATTGAGTAGTACTGTTAGTTTTTTTGACACCCCCAAACCAAGCACACAAATTTTAGGAGACTGTAGAGTGACCGAGATGCCGGTCATCTACAGTAGTATAGACTCAGTCTATGGGGAGGCGCATCGCTCGGAAAGGTCGCGGCTGATGACTAATCGCACAGCCACCAAAATTGTTGCAAATACATCCCAAGTCGCCTCAGAAGGCCGTTAGTTGCTTGTAGAAGGCTTAAATACTTGAAATGTACTTTATATTTTGCCATTGGATAGTTGTATTATAATTAAACATGGACATCATTAGTCTAAGTCACAATCATCATTATCCTCAGAGTCAGGCCCGAGCATCTGCACATCACCATCCTCCTCTGCAAGCATATCCTGGATGAGCAGAACATCAGCTCCATGAGCTAAATGCCTTTCAACTTCTTTCTTAAGTGCGATGAGTGGATCTGGCAGGGAGTTTGTCCTGTCTCCCAGTGGATTCCGCTGCAACTTGACAGCAGCCTGTTGTGCGTTCATTGCTTCATTTATTTCGTTTCTTGAGAGAGTGAGCCATTTTAGAACATTAGAAGCAATGTAGAGTGATTATAGGGAGTATAGCAAGCACATCATGGTCAGGGAGGCCTGTTTTCTGCTGTCATCGCGTTTCTGGATGCGTCAGGACACGTATTACATAAGCACTTAATTGGCTTGTGAGCGCGTCCAAATTGAGAACACTTTTTCACAACAAACAATCAGGCAACCCTCATTTTTTTTGTGCTCCGTGAAATATTTGAGGTGTCAGACAGGTTGCCTTGAGACTGATTTGGTGAAACTCTACCTCTTTAATTGACTTCACTATTCATTTATACCCTTAGAGCGTGTATTTACGACATCGAGGCTCTAGGTACCCTGCACATCATGAAATCCTCTCGATTTGTACAGGAATTTGGGAAAAATAGTACCAGATACATGCAAAAAAGTGATTTGCATGAACTTCCTGGCCCGATACAGGGAGTCAATAGAGACAAACAAACAGGCTTTCACAGTGGCGGTGCGCCTCCCCACTTAGACTCTTCCGAACCACGAGAAGGTGAGTTCAGGGTTGTCATCTGATGAATCTGACAAACAAATGTCAGTCCAGTGCTATCTCTAGGCAAAGGTACATATCTTGCCTTCCCTCTCCAAGTTTAGTGGGATAACCGTGAGCTTGATGGCCAGTGCGATCATTCAGCCCATGGCTCCTCCAACTTCGCTGTGGCCAGAGTCAACCCTGACTCCACCAGAACTGGCGCCATACACTACAGCCACTGACAGCGCCCTCAACATCATTGGCGTTGGAGCACAGTTAACAGCCTTCGTCCATGCTTTCTTCAGCACCATCGCTGCTGCCCTAGCCGTAGCTGACGGCAAAATCAACAAGTCAGAAGCGGAGTGGGCCTTTGACCTCTTCCAGGGAAACATGCTCTTTTTTGTCGCTGCTGCAATAACCACCATTGCTCAATTTGAGAGTCTAAGCCCTTCCAATGTTTTGCTCGTCCTCCAGCTGACATGGGTTCTCGAGGGTCCACTTATTCTTAGCTATAGCATCGTCAACTGGGCTGTCAAGAAGGCGTTACCTCATCTTTCAAATGATCATTTTGACCTTCCACTTCTATAAGCCACGAGAATACATCAGATACTGTATTTTTACAATGTATGCTTATATGTCAGGACTGTGGTTTTACAGTCCACCTACGAAGAGGGCCTTGCCGGGTGTGCCGGGGCTCGCGGCTGTGGGCGGGGCATGTCAATACATGCAAACAACACAGGAAACAGTGCTCGGACACTGTTCCTCGTCGTTTGGGGTGCTCCCGCCCCCGTTGTCGACAGGGAAAAGGTGCCAACAACGAGGAAAGATATTTCTTCACCGTTCTGCACCATTTCCCCCGCCGTTGGGGGGGCGGGATAGCTGGATTGGGAGGGGGTGGTTTGGATGACATGGCCTTTTTTCGGGGCCCCGGAACTATTTTTAGTTCATATTGTAATTACCATGACTCATCCATTATATTGCTCTCGCCGACGTCTGTCACAACGTCCGGCGAGCTCGGGGGTATCTTATAACACACAAAAAAATTACAAAAAATCATGTTAAATTCAAATAAAATATATACATGGTGCGGGTGGCTGTACAGCCACCCGCCGTGAAATAAAGATATAACGAGCAGAAACGACGCATGTGATGCGTCGTTTCTGCTCTGGGGAGTGCCTGGTCATTCCCGTCGTGCGCGGGCCACCCGCTGCCACGGCCGTACTCTGTCGGCACCGTGCTCATGTTGCTGCCCTGTTCGTGTCACTACCGCATTTGCGCCGGGCTTTGTCACCTCCGGTTGCCCTTGCGTTCGTTTCGGCGTCGTCTTGCTTGCTGTCCTCCTCTTCACCCCTCCTCCTGCTCTCCCGCCCTCCTCCTGCTCTCCCGTCCTCCTCCTGCTCTCTGCCCCTCCTCCTGTGCCTCCCTTCCATCCCTTGTGCTCCCCCCTCCTTGTGCTCGCGCTCGTCCTTGGCCTGCTTGTTGGTTGGTGGGTGCTGAATAAAAGCAACCCCACATCCCTGCTGAGAGGGAGGGGTGCTGACCAGGGCAAAGGATGAAGCAGAGGGCGAGAGCGAGTGACAGGCGCGCGAGGGCGAGAGGGCAGGGCAGACGGCGAGGTGGGCGAGGGGTTGAAGTGGACAAGAGGGCCGACGAGAGGGTGATGACGAGCAGGCGAGGTGGGCGAGAGGGCGAAAAGGTGAGGTGGGCGAGAGACGAGAGGGGCGAGAGACGAGAGGGGCGAGAGGGCGAGAGACGAGAGGGGCGAGAGGGGCGAGAGACGAGAGGGGCGAGAGAGGCGAGAGAGGCGAGAGAGGCGAGAGGGCGAGGTGGTGAAACGGGCGAGGTGGTGAAACGGGCGAGGTGGTGAAGCGGGCGAGGTGGTGAAACGGGTGAGGTGGTGAAACGGGCGAGGTGGTGAAACGGGCGAGGTGGCGAAACGGGCGAGGTGGCGAAACGGGCGAGATGGGCGAAACGGGAGAAACGGGAGAAACGGGCGAGATGGGCGAGAGGGCGAGAGGGGCGAGAGGGGTGAGGTGAGCAAGGTGGGCGAGGTGGGCGAGAGGCGAGAGAGCGAGGTGGTAGAGGGCGAGAAGGCGAGATGGGTAAAGGGCGAGATCAGCGAGATGGTGGGGCAGACGGTGAAAGGCGGAGCAGAGGGAAGGGCGAGGGGCGAGGCGAAGGGGCGGACAAGGGGCGGACAAGGGAGAGAGGGCGGGGCAGAGGGCGAGGCAAAGGGCAAGAGAGTGAGGCAGAGGGCAGGGGGAGTGAACGAGGGGCGAGGGTGGAAGGATGCCGCTGCCGCTGCCATCGTCGTCGTCCGACCCCCATCCTCGTCCTCGTTGTCATGCCCCCATCCTCATCGTCGTGCCCCCGTCCTCGTCATTGTGCCCCTGCCGTCGTCGTCGCTGTCGTGCCCCCATCCTCATTGTCCTGCCCCCGCCATCGTCGTCGTCCTGTGCCTGCCGTTGCTATCCTTTGCCTGGTCGAAGGGCGATGGCAGGCGAGCGCGCGATGTTGGGTGAGAGGGCGGTGGCGGGCAAGCAGGCAATGGCAGGCAAGCAGGTGGTGGTGGGCAAGCAGGTGGTGGTGGGCAAGCAGGTGGTGGTGGGCATGGAGGTGCCCGAGCCCACATCCCTGTCGCTAGGGGAGGGGCGGCTTTGGTGTGTCGTCATCGACGTGAACGCGATTCTGTGGAGGTAAGGTAGGTAAGTAGGGACCTAAATACATAAAAAAGAACCATACTTACCTTTTCTTGTGTTTTGGGGCTGCTTCGAAGCGAGGGGGTGAGGGAAGTGGTGGAGAAAGACCAAGATCAACGATGCTCAACATCGTTGATCGCGGTTCGGCGGGATCCGGCTGCACATCCCATTGGTTGGGGTTATCGGCCCGGTCCCGTTTCCGTTCCGTTGTCGACCAACGGAACATCTCCAGTGGATATAGAACGCGTCGTATCTTTATTCAAACTATCGGAAATTGTTATTAGTATAAAAATTCATCTATGCATGTAATTTTAATGAAATAGAACAAAATTTAAATATTTTGTGAGGCAATTCATCTCAGGTTCAGGCTAATTAGGGGACTCTCTCCTCTGTACGTAGATTTCAAGAGGCAGAAGAAGCCAAATAAATATATAAAAATAGTATACATGCTGGCTAATTATGATAGTATTGAGGAATAGAGTTCCCCTGACCGATTTACTGACTTTAGGATGTACACTAAGAATCTACGAACGACAATGTAGATTCTGGTATGAAACCAGCTCAAGAATGTGTCAATTTTCAGACACTGGCACATATTACAGGATCTACATGAGAAATGTAGGCTAAATTTTTGATATGTTGTATTTACTTACCTACAGATGCAAATGCCAAGTTATTGTGATGCTTCAACTACTCGAACGAGTGGTATTCAAGAGGTTGGAACATCAAGGAGACGTAAATCACCACGCGGAAATGGTAACTCGAGCTTTTAGCTCGTTCACGTTCTCAGATTATATTCGGATCTTTCTAAATACATAGACTACAGTAGTTTAATTAATTACCAACTATTAATCAAAGGAATTTCCTCATATCTCAAGTGTATTGGCTCTTCCGAGGTCGATGAGCGGAACGCGGGCTGGCCGGACCACCAGCGCCAGCCAATCACGTCGCCCGCGGCATCCGCCGGATAAGCCATCAACAACGACAAACGTTGTTGATCTCAGCTTCAACCACCACCTGGCGCTCCCCCTCTCAGTCCAATGCCTCAAATAACCCCCCAGGACCGAAAAAAAAGGTAAGTAATGTATTTCCTTCATAAATGTCTACTCTAATTGATGTTTAAAACCACGCTAGGTCAACGAACATTGACTTTAAGTCAACGTTCGTTTTCATTGCCTTTCATGCCCCTCCCCTTCAATAGGGATGTGAGCAGAGGCACGAAACCCCACCCAGGTCACCTCTCGCGCGCCTCTCGCCTTCTCCATCCTCAAGCTCCCCACCACCTTCCGCCTCTCATCGCCTGCGCCCTCACTCTGCACACCTCCCCTTGAAGAGGGACGAATATCGAAACCGACGAATAACGCATGACGACGGCGACAAATGACAGCGGGCGATGAAAGACGATGGACGACCGACAGCGGGCGACAAACGGCGGCGGCAGCGGCACGACAAGGACGACGGCACGATGAGGAGGGCGGCACGACAAGGATGACGGCACGATGAGGAGGGCGGCACGATGAGGATGACGGCACGATGAGGATGACGGCACGACGAGGAGGGTGAGGGCACTTTTCACCTCTGCCCTCGCCCCTCGTTCACGCCTCCCATCCTCTGCCTCGCCCTCTCGCCTTCCGCCCCTGCCTTCTCGCCCCTCATCCGCCCCTCGCCTGCCCTCGCACTCTGCCCTGCCCTTTGCCCCGCCCCTCGACCTTTGCCCCACCCCTCGCCCTTTGCCCGCGCCCCTTGCCTCCGCCCCGCGCCCTTTGCCTCCGCCCGTCGCCATCGCCGTTCGCCATTTGCCATCGCCCATCACCCTTCACCCCCGCCCGTTGCCTCCTGCTCAGCACCCACCACTAGCAGCTCAAGCAGAAGGGAGAGGACAAGGAGGGGGGAGGACAAGCACCCAAAGGGCATCAACGAGCGACAAACGGGCAGAATGAGTGGTGAATGGGCCGAACGAGCAGAGGAGGGGTGGTGGGGGTGGCAGAGGGGGTGGAGGAGGGTCCCGTGGTGCAGATCGGACAGGTACGGCCCCATGAGAAGCGGGTGGAGAGCACGGAGGGGGTGGAGCAGTAGAGCGGGTCCCAAACGAGCACAGGAAGGGCAGAGGGTACCCCGATGAGCAGAAGAGGGGGCGGAGGGGGACCTGGAACAGAAACGGCATGTTTATACGCGCCGTTTCTGCTCGTTTGATCCTTATTCCATAGCAGGTGGCTAGTAGAGCCACCTGCAGCATGTATTTATTTTATTACAATATAACACTTTTTTTGCATTTTTTTGCTGCAATAAGGCAGGGATGAGGACCAGAGCGGAAACGACGTGTCACGACACGTCGTTTCTACTTCTTTTCATCTTAACTCATAGTTGGTGGCTGGTAAGAGCCACCCACATCATGTATGTATTTTATTTCAATTTAAAACGATTTTTTGCTATTTTTCTGGTCTACCCCGAGCTCACCGGATGTCGTGGCAGACGGCGGCAAGACCATTACAACGGGTTTGTCATAGTAATTACAGCATAATCTAAAAATAGCTACAGGCCCCGCCAAAAGGGCCATGTCATCCAAACCCACCTGGCCCAATCCATCCATTCCCGCCCCCCGACGATGGGGGAAATGGTGCACAACGATGAGGAAATATGTTTCCTCGTCGTTGGCGCTTTTTCCCCGTCGAAAACGGTGGCGGGCACACCAAAAACGACAAGGAACAGTGCTCGGGCATTGTTTCCTGCATTGTTTGCTTGTGTTGACAGGCCCCGCCCACAGCCGCAAGCCTCGGCACACCCGGCAAGGCCCTCTCCGTAGGTGGACTGTAAAACCACAGTCCTGATATATAAGCATACCTTGTAAAAATACAGTGTCTGATATAGATTTCTAGCAGACATGGCTGGACCTTCTGGTCAGCAAACGAATGAAAGCCACCCTGTGGCTTTTTCGCCTGTTGCACGGAACTTTTACCATCACTATTTGGATCATCATTACCGCCGCATCATCAATGCTTCAGCACACCGAGAATCCCTTCTTTGCCCTCGGACCAGCAAAAATATTTGTCGATAGCACCACCTATTTGTTATCACGTCCCTGTGGCGTGTGGGCAAATCGGTCTGGCAATTCTTCACAACACCCGATGTTTTCTCTGAGTGGGGGGGTCTGTTTGGGAAGAAAAATCGACCAGGGAAAGCATTTGTCACAGTCAATTCTGTTGCCATTCGGGTGAAGTTGTTCATTGTCACATTGGCCCTCGCCTTCATAGCGATTGCGAACGTCCAGATGACACTTGCCAGCAAAAGAGACCACTTTGTTGAGGGGGTAAAAGCCAATTTGGAATTGGTCAGGCCATGGCGATGTCCATGCTAGTGCCACAGGTATGCAAATCAGTAGAAATCAGATTGGACTGGTGGAGACATAGGAGACTTGAAGAGAGATGCGATGTATGTCTACGAATGCAGCAATGCCCCAACTATAACGGCCCACCATGGACAAAAATAGGGCTTACCATGTAAATACCACCCCCTGCAATGAATATCTCACCCAAAAGTCCCAGATCGTCGACGAACGTCGACAATCGTCAACTTTCGTTAATGTTCGTCAACAATCTCCAACTTTCGTTAACGTTCGTCAACGATCTCCAACTTTCGTTGACGTTCTTTGACTTTTGTCAAAGATTTCTGCTGAAATCCCCTGATCTTCAACGTTTGGCACAGATCGATTCGGTAGGTTTCTTCAACTTTCTGGTACCATTTTCACTGTGAGCCTCTCGTTCTTTCTTTGAGATCCTGCCGAAATCTTCAACAATCGTTATATTTTTCTTCAGGAATCTGTCGGACCCCAGGACTTCACGAGAGGCTTGGCAGATTCAAGCCTTTTGGACTCATGTGGTTCCTCGGGATGACCTCTTAGGCTGTCACATAGGGCTAAGCAAGGGCAATAGCACTGGGGTGTAAACCCGCTCAAACGTAGGACTAGCGAATCGAGAGTGTTTATATTGAATAGGTTGCATATGCATATAGTACAAACAGCATAGAAAGATTGTACATAATTGTAGAAAGAGGTCAAGAAAAGAGATAAGTACAAGGTTTATACAAGGTTTAGATGAAGAGTCTGGACATTGTGAGACAAGAGAAGATGAAAATTAAGGACCATGTACTCAAATTCCTTGGTTTGCGATGGGTTGAGCGGCAGGTGGACTCCATTCATCGGTACGAGTGTTGGTTGGAGGTCAGTGAATGCCTCGTACACTCTGCAGTCGAAAATTCGACAACGATCTTGGATATCGAACGCCTGCAGCTCGATGTAGTGCAGCGGCACAAAGTGGAAATCATCCCTGAAAATGTCGCTCAAGTCACTCGAATGTTACAAGGAGAAACAAGATATGACATACATGACAAGGAACTCATACTCCCAGATGTGAGTATCACGTCCGCGGCGGAGAGGGAGGAGGTTGAGTTCTTCCAAAGCACAGAGCCCAGGCATCACAGCAAGTGCAACAGTCTTCTTCACAGCTTCATCGGTGAAGCCGGGAAAGGTGGTTGGGCAGTAGTGGAAAGTGGCTGTTAGACACATCTTGAAGACTCAGTGGTGGTGGTGGTGGTGGTGGTGGTGAGCAGAGAATGAGAAAACAGAAGGGTGGGCATTTGGGGTGTGCAAATGACAGCAAATGAGCAACAACGGCAACCGCTCGATAGGCTGACTCGTGTCACCGACTCTCATTGTGTTCTTGGGGGCACAGAAGGCCCCTCAGCATCTACCAACGCCCTCAGCATCCACCCCTTGAACAGGGAGGGGTTTCCTTGTTGACCAATACATGCCATCCTATCCCCCATGTCGACAACCTCGTCTCCTCGCTGTCCTCGAGCCATATCGGCCAGGAGGCAATAGACTCTTCCGTATCACCCCGCCTCAACCCGTCCCGCCACTTCCTCCTCTCCCTCCCTCCGCCATCTACCCCTCGCTAACCTCCCTCCCCTCCCTCCAGGACCAGCTCGCCGAGTCCCTCTTCTGCAACACACTGCCATCATCCTCCTCCTACCAAACACCAGTTGAACTCAGGTGTCAGATACGCACCGTCGCACGACGATAACACGACTGTGACGAAGGTTCGATTCAGACGCGACACGATAAACACGCGCCTCTCCTCCCTCTTGCCTCCCGCTATCTGTCCCATCCAGCCCTCCTCCCACCAGTCAGTGCACCCTTGTAGCACACAAAGTTCTTTGCAATTGACATGGGACGGCATTAGCAAACCCCGATCTTCATCAGAACCTGACTCGACTCACCCATCAAGGAGCCACCTACCTGCCATCGTCGACCCTCTTCAGCAGAGCTCCATCGCGAACAAGCACACAACCCACCTCCTGAGAGTACCGACCTACCTCCGCATCATTGACTGGACCGACTGTGGTGGAACAAGGAGTGGAGGTCAGCGTCACTCCATGGCACAAAGATCAGCGTCGCTTACCCCGCCCTTCATCCAGCCCTTTTCCCACCGACTCAGGAGTCTCCTCCATTGTAGCACCCCGCGCCATTTGCCCCACTCGACTCTCATGCATTCCCATCGCAGCACCACTTACCCAGACATGCACTGCCACGTTTACGACCGATTCCACACCTCTACAGCGCAAGTTCCATCCCTAGCCCAGCGCTATCGGGCAAGACAGCGACATACCCACTCAATCCCAATCCCAATGGCGGCGAACAAGAGTCGGCAGGGAGGGCACAGTATTCATAAACACGAGAGGCGGCATGGCGGCAGTCGTAGTTGGTGTGTGCAGCAGAGAATGACACCCGAGGGCGTCCAATCTACCTGCCCCGTCATGCATGACGAGTGCGAAGGCAGGGGATAAGGTGAGTAAGGGGTCTGTACTCACAAAACGACTGCAGTCTTACCTTGGCCACACAGCCTATAGGAAACCACGTCCTGCCACGATCAATCTGCGACGCCACCAGGTACGACGGCTGCTCAGCACCCCTCCGACTCACCTGGCTTGTTGACATTTGCCAATGGGGTTGATTTTGGGCGGGTGGTTGACAAACGATGCAAAAATCTAAGGACATGGGTAAGTAATGTCCTTTATGAGCAAAAGGTTGGTTGACTTACCTTGTCACGGTGTTCAACGCCCACCCAAGCATTGGAAGAAAATGTTTCACTCTGGGTTCGTGAGGGCATGAGTGATGAACAAGAGGGAGAAGGTACTTACACGGTTTTCATGCTTCATTGTGTAAGATTTCGTTCTTGAAATAAGATTGGGTTCAGAGAGTCAAGGTTGATAGGCAGGAGATGAGAGGAGTCCGAGCTACTCTCATGCCATGCAGACACGCACCCCTTCACTGGACCAGTAACATTCAAGAAACAACCAAAAGAAACCTATTGACCACGACTATACAAGATATAATCTGTACACTGAGGCGCAGGACAGCTCTCCACAGACGGTGTCATGTTTACAACGGTCCTGTCCTCCTCTTCTTCCTGGGAACGTCTGGCTCGACCTGTTCACCATCTGTCCCACACAACTTGCGGCCTTTCATGAAATCTCGGTCGAGCTTCGTTGTTCCGAGTTCCATAAGATCATCTGAAGCTGTCCAGGACAAATTTTAGATATGTCCCATGAAAAGGCAGCTAAATCTTGCCTTCAAAATTGGACCAGTACACCTTTGGACGAATCAGAAGGCCTTCAACAAGCTCAGGTTTCAGGACTAGATTAATGTCATTGTCGTCCTCTGACTCGAGATATTTGTTGCACCCCTCCAGAGATGGGGGGTGTAACTCAAGGGCATTGTTGACTTGCCTCTTGAGCATCCAATACTCACAATGGGGTGCCCCTTTGACTCCCTCTATGATTGCTTGCACCTTGTATCTGAGAAGGGAAGAAGCATGAAGGGCGATACACTCCTTTGGGAGCGCAACTCCATTGCCAGACTCTGAGTCAATCACCTCAAATTTTGTTTCGTACCACCGGATGGCATCGAGAGCCAATCCACGGGCTTGTCGCATATGAGTACGCTCGTCGAAACTGATGTCATTCACATCGTACTGATGCCAAAGTTTCCGTTGCTCTTCGTCAGCGGGTTCATCTTCGTCTTGGTTTGGGGCGGAATATGTTTGGTGGTGCAAGACATTTCCCAATATATTGAGACTGCAGACGGTGATGAAATCGAGACTGCCTTGCATGGTCAAAATATCTGGAAGATGTGCCTTTTCCAAATCATCGGCTGGATAACAGATAATAAGTTCTAGGTTTCCTCAAGAGTGATCAATAACTTACTGGGGTACTCCATGACTAGCCCGCAATAAAAGAACTGCATGAGCCGTCGCAACAGAAGATGCGAGGGGTGATGGGTGGTGTTTGTGATGAGATCACAGCAGATAAAGGAATGGATGAGTCCACAGGCAGTCTCCTGGATGGTCGATGTGGCATAGAAGTGCCCGCCATGGCAAATACTGTGCCCAGTCGTTATCACAGAATGGACGATGTTAGGGCGCATGAGCCTATTTGGTAAGATGAGTAAGATGAGATAGAATCGGCATGCAAAGTACATACAATCGTGTGCCAGGGTGCAGAAGAACAGCCTCAACATCCCAGTCATCCAGATTCAATGCCTTGAATGAGAAATGCTCTCTGAAGAACACCCCTATGGTCAACATCACAGGTCGTTTGGGAACAGCGATGATCCACAATTTTGCTCCTGACATGACCTGGACCAGAGTGCAGAGCCCCTCAGCATCGATGTGGAATGGAGTGTATGCGTTTTCGAGGCTGCACAGCCCCCAGCGTAGATGGTTAACGGGAATAGGTGTGTCCTTTCCAGCTCCTGGCAGACCTACGGTTGCGTACCACGCCACCATATCACTGGCAAAAGGTTGACTCATCTGGAGATCTCCAGGTTCGCTGAACGGACACTCCAGGGCATTCAGGACTTTGCCATTAGGCTTGCGAGATTCATCAAGCAGCTGCTGGATGGTCCCTTGGAAAAGCCGTTCGTTCTGATTATCCGTAAGCTTGACAGATTGATCTACAAATTCGGTTAGTACAGAGAGCAGTGCACCGTCGAGTGCATACCTTGAATCGTGGTAACGTTTTGTAGAGGTTGCTGCAGCGATCGAAAACCCTTCTCATCAAATTCACAAGGAGGTGTTGGGCAACCTTTGACAATGACTGCGAGGTTGTCACGAAGGAGGGTTTGGAGCTTGGCTTCGGATATGCGTTGCGATTCTTCATAGTCTAAAATCTTGATCCTAGACCCCTGGGAAGCAGATAGGAATTTTGGCTTCCTGCCAACGTAAGTGCTTTCCAGGTGAGCTTCCAGCGTCTTCATGACATTCCAGTCCTCTATGTGCTAATAGCGTCTTAGACCTGCTCGGCAGTACCAGGAAAAGGGATCGAGACTTACATGGAGCCGTGGCTGCCATTCATGTTTGTGCCCGTACGGGTCCCAGAGGTGAAGGGTGCCTTGGGCAACTCGCTAGAAAACGTGATGAAAAAAGAAAGAAGTGGGAAGGAGAAATCACAAACTTGAAGGTCATAGTCCCCTTCAGTATCCAAGCTTGCCTGTGGAACTGCAGTCTGTTCCAGAAAGGTTTATGAGCTGCCGTGTATCTGGCCAACATAACAACTTACGTAGTCTCTCCACTGAATGGGATCCCAACTGTTGAATTCATCTATTACAATGGGGTACTCTGCGTCGTGCCCAGGACTCATACGACGTTTGTGTATGGTGCTCTTTTTGGTGCTATTTCCTTTGTGCTTGTTCTTTGGTGGAAGGATCGTCAGAGCTGGGTTGATTATTGGCGCAGTCAGTTTCTTCTCCCTCTTCGATTGGTGAATCCATCTAGTATCGACAGCATCTTGGGTGAGGTCGATGACCATGGGGTCATCATGACCAGTCGTGGTTGCGTCCATATTCACATTGCCATCAGTGTCCTCGAGGTCGATGGGTGTGGTGTCATCGCCACCGTCACCCAACCTGGAGAGCGAAGGATGCGGTTGGGCCTGCGTCACATCCGTCGCGCTTCCGTGGCATGCGCCAGATTTGGCGTCCGCTTGTTGGCATACCTCTTGCCTCTCGTTGATGTCCATCTTGTCCTTGCTAGAGTGCGGCGGTGGGGCAGGCGGGTCGTGAAACATATCGATATCGCTTTCGGGGTGCATGCTACTGCCCACGTGCTCAGGATTTGCATCGATCTCTTCAAGGAGGTTTGCGTTGCGGGACGCCCTTTCCTTCGCCTCTGGGTCTGCCCTCTCCTTCGCCTCGCGAGCCACCCGTTCCTTGGCTTCTTGTGCCTCTACAGCAGCTCTCTCCTCCGCTTCCCTGTCTGCGTGCTTATTGGCCTCTCGGACAGCCTGGTCCTCTCTGGTTGCCGCTGCTGCGTCCGCTGCAGCCTTTCGGGCTGCCTCAGCTTCCTGCCTCTCGAGCGCCTCCCCGGCCCTCAGGGCTTGATCTTGGGCGGTGCTCTGAGCTCGCCTTGCAGCTCCGCCATCGAGCTTGAACCATCCCACTACGTCTTTGTCCACTTCCTCAATTTCCTTCCAGGGTAGCTCGGCAAGGACCTTATAGATGAATTGGATTAATGTATATCGCCCTACAGCCAAACCCGTGAAAGCACGTATGATTATGCGCTCAACCAGGCACAAGAGGTGAGGTGTGACGTTTCCCAAAGAGATCACGAGCTGTCCTGACATGAGTGGCCATGGATACAGGGTGAAGGGGTAGGGCACTTACGGACAAGAAATGTAGTCAATCCCATGACCACTTGTGCAACTGAACCATGTCGAAGAGAAAAATGGGCGACAACATGACAGCCACCTGGAAAGGCAGGCGCAAGTGGCTAGCGTTTTCATTCTGCAAAAGATCGCGCAGGTAGGCAGCATCGTCTGCAGAGAACGGGTGCTCCGACAGCCAGAAATTCAGCAGTCCAGCGAGATCGCTAGGCAGGTCGGGCAAATTCTCGGACCATTCTCCCGTTATGAATACCGGTTGCTGGTTCATGCTTCCCAAGTGAAGAGCGGCCAGCGCGATGTTGTGAAGCGCCTTGGTGATCCCTTTGGCACTGCCCAGCTGAGCTAGACCCTTGAGTTGCTTGACGGGTCCCTGCCGTACATCAATCTTGTAGCTGTGTACGTCGTGTGTGCTAGAAGCAGATGAAGACGCTGCCACCTTCACAAAGCGCTCGAACCCCTTGCGAAAGTCGGTGAGAATTTTGGGCCAGTTGGAGATATGATCCCACTTGTACTACGGAAACACAGTCATACAGGAAACAAGTTCACGAGCGTAAGGATATACACACCTTCTCCACTTGCCGCTCAAAAGGCACCTGTGGTACTTCCTTGTATGCTCTCAACGCATTCCCATCGTTGAAGACAAGCCTATCCAGCCACTGACACACAACCACAAAGGTGAAAAACTTCTCTGTTGCAGCCGCAGAGGGTTTTCGGGTTGAATCGATTGCACGGAGTTGGTCAACCAGGGCACTGACGGCGGCCGACTGGTATTGGCTGTAGAGAGGACGATAGTCGAGGAGTTTTTGGATGTCCTTGACTTCATGCGTATTCTGCGTGAATAGTGCCTCCTTGAAGACTTTGAGGTGGCAGGCAAAGCCCTGATGTGTTTGTCTTTAGAATAATACCCACTCCTTTCGACTAGAGATGTGCTAACTTACGTGCATGTCATTCTCACTGGAGAATGTCACGGATGGATTTTCTATGACGGCTGATTGCCACGGAAAGGCGGACAGCACCAAGGATTGGGCGCGTGCAGGGGGATGGCACGACCCCATCTGGCAAGACACTGGCGAAGGGGCTCAGACGGTGTTTCTCTCCCCCAGCATCCACTTACTCATATTTTCTGATTTCTGTCTGGAAGGCGGGTGTTCTTCTTCGGGCTATTATACGCTCTACTATTATTACTACTTAGTGTTCACTCTATAATCTAGGTCTGTGTGTTAACTTCCTGATACCCTAATGGACAATGGCGGTTGGAAAGAGAAAGCAGAACCAACAACCGAGTCACGTTGGGCCACGCCAGTATTTAGGGCCGGCTGTGCATACTGGTCAGCACTCTGTGGGACCACGCCAATCTTAGTCAGTGAGGCATTTCTTCCTCGCTGACTAAGATTGGTGTGGTCCCATGGGATGATTTATAATAGACTAACACATGTCTCCCTGGGAGCCTGCTGAGTATTACTAATACTAAACAGTTCGCACTGATCACATGGCCCATCATTTAGGGCCGGCTGCATTGGCTAGCCTGCATTTGGTTGCTTCGTTGGCACCTTCGGACCTTTTAGTCAACTTGAACCACAACCATAGAGTACCAGTAGAAACCGTACATCATTGTAATAAGCAGTCCACATGTCAGAGCGCCCCGCAAAGCGAGCTAAGCTCACCAAAGTAAGCCCAGAGCCAGCAGCCAGAAATACTGAGCTCATAAGTCTAAATAGCATTCATTCGTGGATCTGGAGGCCCAAGTGGACAACAACAAGGTCGATCAGGAGGAGGATGGGCAGGAGGATGAAGAGGGTGCGTTTCTACTCAAGGCACCCTTTCCATGCTCACACACGGACAGAGCTCGACGAAGAAGAGGAGGAATACGACACGATCGAGTTGCACACCCAGCTAAGGGAGGCAATGGACAAAGAGGGCAAAGACATGTGGCAGGGGCTATTGCATCGTGCGCAGGTGAGGACAGCAGGTCAATCTCCTTCTCCTGGTATTCTGGATGTTGCCTTGACTGGTGGAGAACTCTGGGAAATTGGGTGTATGGTACGCTTGGGTCAGATCGCCGTACGGATGGATGCTAACCGCCACATGTAGCCTGGATGCGAGGAAGCTGTCCCCCTCAAGGTTCTCGCGAGATCCTTGCATCCAACGAGCCCCCAGTTTCTCGCTCGTTCTGTCATAGGGCGTTGGACCTGCATTGGCCGAGTTTATGCTGAGGTTAGTGGTTTGGAGCAGGCGAAGCGTCTAGCAGCGGCCATCCCAGAATTACACGGCTCGCAGCTGTGCAGGGTACCTTTGGAGGAACGTGTGTCCGTGCTGACCATACGCAATGTTACACTGCTGCAAGAGGACCATTGGTTGCGGGTGCGGGGTAAACGGTCCCAATGGCGACAATACAGAGGCGACACGGGCCGAACAATTGTCCAACGCAGCGAGTTAAAATTGTTGCTTATCCCAAGACTGAAGGACCAGGCAGATCATGGGATTCCCCCTCGCCGGGTGCGCACCTTCCCAGAGATGCTAGCGCAATTCGGGTCTGGCGTCAGACAAAACCAGGGGCGAGACGAGGACGGCGAGTTCACCTTTTGGGGCCTTACATTCGACAAGGACGGGTTTTTGCTTGCTGACCTTGATTCGGTTGACACACTGCCCTGGTCTGAGCGCACCCTCCCAGGTTTGGACGAGCTGCACTTGTTCAAGTCCTCCGCAAAAATTGCGCCGGACATGATCGACAGGACACTCTCAGACATTCAGGAATTGATTGTGCACATAGGAGACAAGGTCAAGATAACCTCAGGCAAGTTCAAGGGCCTCGGAGCTCGTGTCCTGACTGTGGACGCGAGAGAGGCAGAGGTGTATATCCCTTCACAAGATTTAGTTCATAGGCTGGTGTTGTCGCAACTGCAAAGGCATTTTCACGTCGGGGACGAGGTTCAGGTCATGCAAGGGCCCCATAGAGGCAGGGTGGGTTGGATCGTTGACGAAGCCAACAGCACAGTCAAGGTACTCCACGTAGAGTTGCAGAGCGAGGTAAATCCGGGTTTCCCTTGCTATTGGCGTGCTAAAAAATTCCCATCAGGTAGAAGTTGAAACAGTGCAGGTGCAGATATACAATTGACCCTTCAGAACAACGCTGTGGGTATGCAGGCAACGGACCGACATGGTGACAGACGACCCGAACTGAATGCATGTAGGCAAGACAGTCATGGTGGTGTACAATGACAAGAAACCTCGGGCGACGGCAAACATTTACAAGGGCTATAAGGGTCTGATCAAGAACACGGACGGCTTTGGTGCTGCCTTCGTGGAGCTGGAGGTGTGCAACAACAAACAAGTGAAACTGAGGATCGACGACCTGATCCTGTGGCATGTTGCTTCTATCTTTCTCTTATGCATTGATGTCCTAAGCACCCACACAGGCGCGATGACTACCGCGCAGCTGGGCAGCAAAACAGGCTGGAAGATTTTTCGACGCCACCTAAGAAGACTGCAGCAGTGTCTCTGGCCACTACCTCCAGCGAGAGTGAACCTGTGGTGGCAACGCCGATGCCCGAACAAGAAACAACGCTTCAAAGTCCCGCCTGGGACCCGGCAGCAGCTGATCCCCATGCACACCCAGCTCACTGGCTGGAGCATGTGTCCCTGGCTGGTCGACGCATCAAACTGTGTGACGAGGGCGAAGCTAGCTCATGGATTCTAGAGTTCATTGGGATTGAAGCGGACTCAGCGGTGGTACGAGACGGAATGCAACGACGGCTGGTGCCCTTTGAGAGGGTGCGGCCAGTGGGGCTGTCAGCCGTTGAGGATCTCGTGGTTCCAATCTCAGGGGACCTGAGTGGGAAGTTTTACAAGGTGAAAGTGTATGGAGAGCAGGAGTGCGAAGTGCACAAACCTGGGCGGCGGCTGCTCAAGCATGAGTCCAATCTGCGATTTGAGACCCAAAATCTTGTACAAACATTTCCGGCGCTTAGGAGATAGGGCGTTTCTTAATGTATGCTTCGTAGTTGCTTTGTAATCCTGATGGATCACACGTGATGCTGACACACGCTATTGATGCGTATTTACTGATCGACCGTGCCCTATTTATTCACGCGACGGACATCCCTTTTAGATAGAGTACTCTCTGATCTTGTACCTCTCTGTTCTCTACTCGACGTATACACGCTGGTCTCATTCTACCATTTGATGTGAGTGTTTGCTACCTACCCTGTAGGATAGATTTACACTTTTTTTTGAATGACCACCTTGCGTGTACATTTCCCTTACCGTTATCTGTGCTGCTGCCGTACCGTTGCTGATTACCGAGCGATAGTGACGCATACATTTGCCGAACTTCACGACAACCGTCCTTGCTGTCTCCGCTGAAGACCTTGGTCTTTCCGCTCCCGCTGTATCTCCGAGCGTATCCCCACACGACGAACTGGCGCCTACGCTTAGAAGCCACTCAAAAGCACCTGCCGTGACTGTTGACTTGCCGATACCGCCAGTAGAAACGCCCAAACAGGACGCTTCCCGCCAACGTTCTCCGTCACCACTGTCTCCCCTGACCTCGCTAGAGGAACACTCACTGCATCTGTCGACACCCTCCGTGACACATCCGCCCCCTCCGCCCCCTCCGCTTCAACTGTCAGAGTCGGCAGAAACTGATTCTACACTTGTGGGCCCCACCCACGAACGACTAGACGTCTCTGTGCGCAGTTGGGAGTCCGACTCTGATTCCGAAATCTTGACCGCATACATTCACTCAAAAACCGCATACAACCGTACCGTGATGGCGCCCAACAAAGAAGCGACTGTGGAACATCCAGTAGTCAAACACTGCCCTGTTCTGACTGCCGGCGAGTTATCCCCAAAGGCCGCGATGGAGCTGGACAATGCCTTTCAAGACTTCTTCACCGCGTGTGGCCGTTCCAAGACAATTGCGGAAGAAGAAAAGGTACCACTCATCTTGTCCGCCTTCAAGGACTTGCACATCCATGACTGGATCGCATCTGACCATGAACGTCTCCTCGGTCTCACTTACGACGCGTTCATGAAGGAACTGTGAGCGAATTACCTGCCCACCGACTGGATCGAGAACGTACGCAATGAAATCTTGGGCAACCGCCAGCAGAAGAACGAGCCGTTTTGGGCCTGGACGCAGAAGATGAAGGCAGTCAACATCCTCTTATGAGGAACGACGTCTCACTTCAACGACGACCAATTACACCAGCAGCTCGAAGGACTGATGGATGCCGAACTCCGTAAAGCCGCCGCCTGAAAGGGAATTAACGCAAAGACCACGTTAAAAGACTGGATCGAAGCCGTTAAGAACTTGGACGAAGAGTACGCGTACGACCAGAAGAGGTACAGGGACGCCTTTGAGGAGGACCAACGCAGTTCGAAGCGTGTCGCCCTGTCAGGAAACGCAGGGAACACAGCGCCCCGATCCTCCTCCAACAAGGCATCCACCTCGACTGGACGTGCGCAGACCGGAGGCAAATGGAAGAAGCTACCGAAGCTGGAGCAGTCGGAGAAAGACCTCCTCGAAGAATACGAGGGCTGCTGGAAGTGCCGTCAATTTTTTGCATACCACGGCACACGCTCCTGCCCAAATGAATTTCCGCCCGGCAACGGGTACCACACCCTCACGCTCAGCGATGTTCAGAAGCACCCGAAATACAACGCCTACATGGAAAAGAAAGGAAAAGCGAAGACAGTAGCTGCCGTCACCGACACGAACGAGTCCGACGATGAGGATGACGCGGTTGCAGCCACCATGAGCTCCGCACTCGGAGACGGCACCGATTCCGAGGTGGAGCACGGTGACAGTGATGTGAGTCCGCTGTTCCGTTCAAAGCACATCGTGTGGCGAGCGACACTGACGGGCCCTCGGGCTGAATTTCCAGTGAAAGTGTCCACCCTCATAGACAATGGGGCGCACTTGGTGCTCATCCGCCCCGAGCTAGTAGATTCACTTGGCCTAGAACGTCTGAAGCTTCCCGTACCTGAAACCGTCGATGTCGCTATCAAAAGCTTGAAAGAAAAGAGGAAAATTGAATTAGATGAGTTTGTAAAAATTACTGTAACATCACTGGATGGTCGTTGGACATCGCGCACTGTTCACGCCATCATCGCCCCGGGACTCTGTATGCTGATTATACTAGGTTTGCCGTTCTTAATACATAATGACATTGTCACCGACCACGCAAACCGTTCCTGCATTGACAAAAAAAACGGGTTATAACTTAATGAACCCAGACCCCTTGCCACCTCACAAACCAAAGCCGTTATCACCGAAACAAAAGCGCAGAGAGTTTGATAAAGAGGTGGAGAAAGTCAAGTTGATCAAGAAGACGACGCTCGCAGAATTATGCACAGTCATACGAGAAAGAATCACTGTGCCAGACGAACCTTCAGGTGAATTGTGCGCCCACGCAGTAGCTGCGGTAAAAGAGCGAGTAGAAATACTGGCTAACTGGGAGACGCTGCTGCAAAAGATGCAGGAACACGAGCGTCTCCTGAAAGAGGAATTCCTCGATGTATTTAAACCGATTCCGCATGTAGAC
>CACVBS010000002.1:897025-922547 GCA_902728275.1 Cyclocybe aegerita
AGAAGGCCAAAGAGAAACTCATACCATTTTTCAACATCCAGTTGATCAGTCGAATGTTCTGGGACATTTATATATTTTCTTCAGTCCCGGTTTGGTTCCGGCAATCTCTTAAATTCTACGCAATGACACTCCCATTCTCCACGCAAAAGGATTCGAAAATTCGGTCTTTCCGATCCAAGCGCTTCAGAGTTGTCGTTCCTCGCCTCTGTGCATACACAAGGACATCATCGGCTTTCATCCATCCAACTGAATTCAGGTAGGTATCGACTGTGGGTGTGTATTTGTCTAGCAAAGCTTGAACTCGAAGGCGAGCAGTTTGATGGTCAGAACTGAGAAATAAAAGGAGGCGTCGAAGGATATCGAGCAGCGACGATGCCTACGGGATCAGACGTTAACGGTGCACGTACGTGAACAAATTGAACCGGGATATCTCCAATCCCTTCGATGTCCACCAAGACTTTAGCTACCTGTGATACCTGTAAAAAAGCAGCGAGAGTGAGATAGCAACTCAAGGTCAAGTAGTGGCAGCACACACCACAGGATCCTTATCCCTGGTACTGAAGTTCTTGTATAGATGGTTCAGTTGTGCAACCCGTTGGAGAAGGAATTCGTAATCTTGAGTATTCGGAGGCCAGCGGTCCAGAATGCGGAATTGCTCGTCGTAAAAAGCGGGAGCCCAAAGGATGACTGTTTCGAAGAGGGATGCATCGAGTGTCACAAATGATGCACCAGCTTTATCAGTGACGGAAAGAATGTTTGGGCCAGTTGCAACAACGTGGCACTCGTCATCTCTGGTAATCAGAAAGTGGCGTAACTTGGGAAAGAGCTGTGGGTCCTCTTTCCAGGCTTTCATGAAGTCCTGTGCCCCAATGCCAAGATCTGTTACAGAATGAAATAGGGAATAAAGATGACTGGGGTTTCCCGCAAAGCGCTCCCATACGACGTCAAAGAATGTCAGGCTGCAAGACGACCTGCGAATGAAGTCAGCTAGATGGGTGAAGTTTATCTCATTCGTAGTGAGTGAGAGCTTCTGGAGGGCCGGAAGAGTGATAGCGCCAAAGAAGCCGTTTCCAACGGGTCTATCGTTGGCCCAATGGATGCAGAGCTCGCGCAGAGATGTATTGGAAACCGGGGTTATAATATCTTCATCAGCGGGAAGGAGAACAACGCGCCCCAGGATGCATTGCTCTAGAATTGTCGCTGCGCAGAGGAAGGACATTATGGACCGAATATCAATTCCCGAGGCAGACACCTTGCTCAGTTGACGCCATGGAAAAGCTATCCAGGTCTCTAGACGCGCATGGGTGAGGGGTGCCACTTTGATCACTATTTCGCGAAGCGATGGTGCATCGAGAAATCCCGAAAGAGGGAGAGATAGCTCTTTTGCATCTCTCGTGTTGTCCTCCCATAATAAAAGCCGAAGGGAATTCAGCAAGGCAAGATTCCCGCGAATTTGCAAAGTGAGATTTTGAAGCGAAAAGAGGGAGCTAGTTACCTCAAGGTGGTCGAAACGATCGGAATAAGGCGAGAGTGTCTCGACAATTGGATCAATTCGGCTTATCAGAGTTTTGAAGCAAACTCTAAGCGGAACGGAGCGAGAAAGTTTGAGGGCCTTCCCGAGGCGGCGGGTAATCGTTGTCATAGACTGGCTGTCCGTGTTATTTCTTCCAATGTATGGAAGGACTGCCCAAATACGAGGACTGGCAAGCGCGACTGCATGCCACCGTTTGCACACTTTGAGAATCGTGTGTTGCGTGTCGTATGTGCAGTTGGGCCATGTCCTTCGCCTGGTCGACAACGGCATGCAGAAAAATTTCCGACAAAACCTCGTCTGGCAGAAGGCGAGCCTTCGACAGAGCGTGCTGGTAAAGTTCTGTACGTCTTGCGTATTCATTTCGATGTAGCGTGATGAACTCCAGCGTTTGTTTAACTTCGGCGATGATTTGGTCGATTTCGGAGAAAGCAACTTTCGAGGACTCGATACCTTCGCGCAGTGCTCTTCGTGAGATTTAGTAGCAGTGTTCGTCGCAAGGATTGCAGGGATGCAGGAGATATCAGGCAAAGGGGGGATCTTGAATACCGGTGTGTGGCATATTGTGCAGTCCATAATCATGACGATGAGGGTGGGTGGCGAAGCCACATGAATTTTGGTTGACTACAAAAGTTACCCCGGGCCGCGAAGCCGGACCACTCCAAATTAAACTCGTTGACCATCACCAGAGAAAGTAATCTCGTAGCCTCAGGTCTAGTAGGAACCGATATCATAAATTGCAAAATACCTAACTAATATATCACGGAAGGAACACAGCACAAAGAACGACAACACCGCGCGCAAGCTAATGTACAACCGGAAACCCCCACACATACTGCAGAGAGCCGGTACAAAAGGGAGACGTAAAATCATGAGCCGTGTATGTATGTATGATGTATATGGCCATGTGGTAACGATAGTGCCTGTAGCTGTGGATGTATCATGTAATAGATAGGCAGATAGCAGGTAGCGCGATGCAGTGATGACGATGAGTGCAAAGGGTGGGAGTAGGCCAAAGTCCATCCATCTCCAAAGACAAGACAACCAAAAGAGACGCATCTAACTTGTCGTCGACAATTACAAGCCCTTAAAGGTGCTTGTGCTTCTTCTCCTTCGGCTTCTTAGGCTCGGGTGTTGGGTCCTCCGGGTCCTCAGGTGTAGGCTCCTCGTCGTCCTGGCACGCAGCGGGGACGACATAGCCGTTGGTGCGGATTCCTCCACCCCACGGCGTGCGGTTGACAACGGTGGCGTCGACTCCCAGACCGCGGGCGGCAAAGCCATCCCACAGCGTGCAGAAGTTCTCGCCGCCGGTAAGGACTTGGTCAGCTTGGATGATAGCATCGCGAGCATCGAAGAACGAGGGACGGCAGACTTGGAGCTTCATGCCGTTGAGGACGAGTCTATAAGGAATGAGGTTGTCAGGGCCGGAACGACGAGACAAAGACAGAAGAGCAAACGTACTGGACGATCAGCGAGTTCCCATGCTTAGGCACCAGAGGTCCCGTCTTGGTGTCGCGGTAGAAGTCGCCAGCAGGAATCGTGCCGTCCCCGAGCGGCGCAGGAGGGAAGAGATCCTCGGAATACCCGTGCTTCTCGATCAGCTTCTGCGAGACGACCCAGAGGATCTCAGCCCAGACTTCGCCGATGGCGTGAACACCCCAGTAGCCGGGCTTGTCGAGGGTCTTGTACGTCGAAGGGTTGACAGTCTCGTTCTAAATGCCGACAACACAGTCAGATCAGCCTACACGATGCAACAGAAAGGAGAGGGAAAAAGGAGACGAACCGTTGAGTAGATGTAGTTCCTGATACCCTTCTCGCGGTTCGCTGCCCAGGCACCCATGGCGTAGTCCGAGTAGATCTTGTTGCTGCGGATAGTCGTAGCAAGGAAATCGCCCCATCCCTCACCCATACCACCACTCTCGCCCCATCCCAAGCAGCCAGAGTTGGCTGGCCCACCCGTCAGGCGCGTGCTCAAGCCATGGCTGAGCTCGTGGATGACGATACCCGCCTCGAGATCACCGTCTCTGTACGGGAGCGCCGTATTCCACAAGTACATCCGCATCCGTCCGTTCTGACCATCAGGCGGCGTCATAAAGTTGGCGTTGTTGAAGCCCGAGCCGTCCTGCGCGTTGGCGATGACGGCATCGTTCTCGGCACCACCACGTCCAAAGTTGTACTGCTGGAAGTTGCCCGAGACTTCATCGAAGCCGTAGCGGTAGTACAAATCGTGCACCAAGTTAGTGGTGTAGAAGAGCTGTGTGATAGTGGTGTTAATGTACTTCTGTGCCTCGTCCATGGCGTCAGGCTTCTCGGTCTCCTGCGGATCGTATTCGTAGTCGAAGACCTTGTTCTTGCCAGAATCGGGCCGGTAGTTGTTAATGAAAGCGTTCTGGCCTTCCCAGTTCTCCTGCGCGAAGACCTATCCCACAAGGTAAACACCGGTTCAAACATGAAAGCAAAGCACGTACGTTATTGCCCCAGGTGGTCGTGGTGTTCCTCCAGAACTCCTTTGTCGACAGCCTCACACCCTTGTACGCCGGGTCAAAGGAATAAGGAATAGCGTGCCAGCCAGCAGGTGATGCCAGCGCGTCGAAGTTCTCCTTCTCGGTGGAGCGATTGCCAACGCTAGGATCGTTGATACCCCACTTGAAGATGTTGTATGTCGCAGGGCTGAAGTCGGGCACCTTGGGAATGGGAGCATCGGCAGCCCAGTCGACCACGGAGATGATCTTGTACGGAGGAGAGGCGGAAACAGCACTCTCATACCAGTTGTCCTTCATCTCAACCTCGAACTGAGAGAAATGAGTATGCAATTGCGAAAGATTAAACTATGGCAGCGGACCTTCCAGACGAGGTGCAGCTCGGTGTTGTCGCCAGCCTCATTCGGAACTTGAATGTAGGCCAACCTTGCCTTGGCCGGATTAATGGCGTCAGGGACGTTGTCGACGGTGAATTCAATACGATGCTCGTCATCGGAGGCAAAGTGGTGAACAGGCGTAACGACCAGGTTGTTCTTGTAGGTGTCGAAATCCTTGTAAATCTTCTGGGTCAACCCCATATCAGGGGTAGCAACAGCCATAAATGAAAGCAGGGCAGGACGGAAGTCGGACATGTCGTCGGAGTGTAGTTCCGATTGCCAGAGGTCTGGGACATGGCAATTACTCTTGCTCTTGAGCAGGTGCTCGAGTTCATGGACCGTCTCAGCATTCTCAGCGTACGATTGGGACAGCAGGACCTGCTCCGAGTCGACGTAGAGCGCCGCACGCTCAAAGCCTTGCAACTCCTGGAATAGGTATTCACAGGTTTCCCGACGAGGGTCAGGCACGCTGCTGATATCTGGGTTGGTGAATGGTGGCGGCACGGCCCCGTTGTAGAACTGTAATGTCACAGGTCAGCACCACGTATCACACGACCGGCTCGAACCCCGAGTGCAGGTAAAATTGCAACATACCGAATTGCCGTAGGAGATGACCATTCCATCCTTGATGTTGAGATTGATATCTCCATCGGAGACCTCAAGCCCATTGACGAGCTGGCGGACATAGACGTGGGTCACGCCCGTGTTCTTGTCGGTGTAGGAATCCTTGCGCATCTTGTACGACGAGCCCGAGCCTACCTGTCCCATGAGAACGTCATCTAGGAAGAGTCGGGCGACCTCCATTGGGTCCATGTTGGGATCCGTGGGGGTGAACCCATTAGTCTTGATCTGGTAGGGACTCGAGTAGAACACCGCGTGAGGGTGTTGTGGGCCGAACCCAAGTGACTGACGGCGGTGGTTGACCGGTCCATGGTCTGTAGCGCTCGGCGCTGCGTAGCGATGACCATAGACGTGGCCAGCGAGGCTGGCGACGACGAGCGATGCCGAGAAGAAGCAGCGCATCCTGAAAGGGCGGTGGTGGTCGAGATGTGGGACAAAGGGCCTCAAGACCGGTGAAGGACTGGTGGCCTGTGGATGTGGGAGAGAGAGATGTGGGGATGGTGGTGGTATAAGAACAAACCCCGGTTGCGGTGACGAATGGTTGCGTGTGCGATAGGGTGCAGGGCCGTACACCCGCAAAGGGGCTGTGTGGCTATGTTTATCTCCAGTGGCGGGCACTATGACTCGGGCGCTCTCTTTCGTCTTCAAGCCTTGTATCGCTATTATCACATTTCGGAATTGCTCATGCTTGAAAGCGTACAGCTGACTACTATAAGTATGGCTGCCGGTGATTAACTAGAGAAGGCAGACCAGATAAGCTCTTCACCGCCGTGCCGCCGCCTGAGAGTAGATAGCCATGAGCACTATCCCCTAAACTCCCAGGGTAAGCTGCCAGCACATCGAGGTTCGGCCATGAAGCAACCCCAAAACGGGGTCTACGGGGTGGTACGACCTTTGATCCGCAGTATTTTTGGATCCGAATCTCGATGGACGGCGCTTGAATGATGCGGCGAACGATTAACGGGCGCCTACCCTAGGCGACACACGAGCAGTATCGCAGTTAGAGAAAGAAGGGGTACAAATCTTTATCAAGCGGGAATGATCATGTTTCTACACAAAAGTGCTACGAAATTGTTTGAAGAAAGACGACCACGTGTCAACACATGGAAACGGCATGTTGTGGGACTAATACGTGGGGCGATGACCGCATCACGGAGGGTCCGAGGCTGGTGGAAGAATCCAGTATTATAATAAGCGTTCCAACGGTGCGGAGATGCTGCTGCGAGTGCACTGCGTCAACCTTCTGCTCAAAATTGGCTTAAACTGCCGAAGGCGGGTTATTGAATTTCTTGACGGCACGCTGCTTCAACAGCCTTCAGTCCAGGTTTTCGTTCTACTATTGTATGCACAGATGTTTGCTCAAATAGGTTTACAGTAGCTGAAAGAGAGGGGAATATACTTCTTGCAGAATGACAGTGTGGCGTATATAAAGGGGTTCGGCATCGTTGCCGAGCCTCGTGGGACGTTCGGTTATAGCCGAGCGCTCGGCCCATGGCGTCGTCTCCTCGACTCTTTGCCATAACCTGTTACAGGCTTGGACGCAGTCTTTCTCCATCCACTATGACACCATTTTGCCCCAACTACAACATGTCGATACTCGATACCCCGCCGCCACCAACCATCTCTCGCATCCATCCACTCCTGATCACCAACAATCCTCCAGATCCCTCTAGGGAGAAATCGCACGACAAGCCATCGCATCCTGCAAGCCCATTCTTACGCAAATCGACGTGCTGATCTCAGAGGTGATCCGTATGTTGGATTTGATGAAATCACACCAAGAAGAATATATAAACCATATCCAACTTCACGAGAACGTCCTCTCTAGAGTCTATGTCTGCGCAACACATCCCCGCCGACATTCTGTCGGAAATATTCCTCCTTGTAGTCAACGGCGGTGGCAGCAATCTTGAAGAATCTTGGAGGGTTTCGCAAGTCTGTCGAAAGTGGAGGTCGGCAGCGTTGGCTATGCCCAGTAATATCTCTGCTGTCTTCCCAACTATTCAAGGCCACTTGAGTCGGAAGAAGAAGGGCGGATATCTATATCGATTCAAAGAAGCGCTGGAGAATCTCATTGCTTCCTAAGTTGCGCCACCTTTGTGTTGTCTTGAATGAGACTCTCACTATTTCCGCAAGTGATGAGTTTTCACATCATCGTCCGAAGCGCCATGGGCACTCTTTGGTACTCCACTTATCCTTCCTCGAAACTGTTATTCTTGATCTGTCCATCCATCAATCGAACTCGATTCGTTCACTATTCAGCTCTCTCGATCAGTGGTTTCAACCTGCCTATGATTATGTTGTGATGGGACCAAGCTCTGCAAAAGCTCGTCGATGTTGGCCCCACAGGAATCGAGGTATAATTCTTGATGATTCTCGATGCCACTCTTGATAAGCTGATAAACTTCTCTGATTCCTCCAGGTCGCTTACCTGCAAGAAATCTTGTCAGCTCTTCAAGAGCGCAGCCATGTTGATATTCGTTACATCCACGTATGTTTCTGGCCCATTATTCCATGAACATCAGAGCTCAAAATTTTCATCTTAATAGGGGTCTTCTATTATCGATAACCTCCGCCGTATCCTATCGCTTCTAGACCGCAGACATGACACTCTGCGTCTTCGCATAGAGACGTTGCTGTCTCAGTACACTTCTGCGGCAAAATGTCTATCTGAATTCAGTTGGTTGGGTGTACGGGGAAAACGTCCTGGTACATGCACAGAGGCGGGGATCGACAAAAATTGGACGCACGAAGCGCGAAGACGATCTCTTTGCTTCGTTTTCTGTTAAATAAAGATGGATCTGTTGCTCTATGCATATATGAAGTAGGATTCAACGTTGGCGCGCAGATTATATTCAGGAGAGACCTGGCGTGTACGTGTGATTGCACATCCGCAGGGCAGGGATTGAGTGCAATTTCCCTCGTCGTGGATGGCATAGATAGGGGCGTGAGAAACAGTTGTCCCTTCTCTTCGCCGCTTTGTCGAACCATGCTTTGACCTGACATGCGCTGGATATGGCAGAAATTTGTACTTTCGTGCCACTCACCTCGTCCTTAAAAGCGCCCAACGCTGAAGCAGATCGACTCTGTCCAAGTACACCAGCATTGCGTTTCTGGCACGTTTTCTTCGTACGTCTCATCCAGTAGCAATTGCTTCACTTTCGACTCAACTTGAATAACTCATAACAGCAGAACCACTCGGAAAACTACTATGCCACTAGTCCCTGCTTCCCGACGACTTTCGGACGAGATCCTCTGGTACCTCTACACCTTCGTTCGTAGTTCAGACCCAGACCGAGGGCCAGTTAGCGTGTCCCAAGTATCGCGTAGCTGGCGCCGTGCAGCGTTCGGCTCCTCCTTCCTCTGGTCGAAAGTCACCATTCGTCTATACACCTTCACCCAGCGCCACCACCCCGCTAGAGCCCGACTTGCCCGATCGAAACTACGGGACCTCGACATGACGATCATCGCGCTAAGAAAGTTCACCCCGGACGAATTGAAGACGTTGGTCGATGTGCATCGTCACAGGATTAGGACATTGGCCGTGGATACCTCAGCCTGGGTGGTTGCGGAAATGTTGTGGCTGCAACTCAACCTTCGCTTTCCCCGCCTGGAGTTTTTCGAAGGGAAAGTTTCGTATGATTCGAAAGTGACTTTGCAACGAATACCGAATTTTCTTGAGCTCGCAGAGGACGATGACGACACGCAACTCGCCTTGCAATCCTCGCTTGTTCCATTCGTCGAACCGCCAACAATTAGACTTCGCCCGGAAGTTAACTGGTCGTCTTGGTCTCCTCGTAATTTGACCACGCTCAAGTTTCTGACGACTGGATTCGATACACCACCTCTATACCTCGACATGCTTGCTATGCTTGCAGGCACCAAGGATACGTTGCGACACTTCGAATACGATGGCCCCCTCCCTTTCCTCCCAGATGACCCGACCTTCGTCTACGACGACGTCCAACTTACATTCCCCCAACTCGAAACCCTCATGATCGGTTATGCCGACGACATCGTGTGGCTCATACTCTTCTTTGGAGCACCCGCTCTTAAATCATTAACCATCCGTGACATAACCACCTGCCCAGCCTCGCCCCATTACAGGGAGTGGGACGTCATTTCGCGCACCCTTCCTAATCAAATCGACAGCCTCTTCCTCGCCGTCTCCCAATTCTTTCCCCGCGTCACCCATCTAGGTCTGTACGGCATCGGGAACCCGTCCGAGGCCGTCGTCAACAGCATGTTCCAGGCTCTCACAAAACTTGAATCGCTTGTGCTATACGGCTGCGCGGACGTCTTTGCGAGATCATTCTTCTCGGGACACGCTGTGGAGGCAGACGTGCTCGCCATGCAGGACGCGAACCCCTTCCTTCCGAAGCTCAAACGCTTGCTCACGACGGCTCTTCCTCCCAAACGTGCAGGTCCATTCGTCCTGCAACGCGTCCAGGGCAGGCTGGAGAATTTGTTGATTTCTAGGGCTGCCTTCGAAGGGATGAAGCAGGAGAGGGACGGGCTGTTGATCCTTGAACAGATGGCGGTTAATGTTACGTCAATCCCCAACCCTGTGCCGGGGGTTTGTGTCCCCATCAGAGAGGATGGAGTACTGCGTAACGGACGTATGCACAACTTATTGAAACCGCGTGTGCTACGTTTCATTTAGATATAGTACCTAAGTCCATAACGCCGTCGTTAATTTTTGCTCCAATTGGCATACCTGGCCGTACACAGTTCTTTTCGATCCAAATCGTTCGAATTCTTCACACCATCTTCGGAGTGAAAAAAACTGTAGTCTCGTCGTTTTCGCTCGCTCCCATGCAGGCGCCTTTCTGGTGCGAGCGAATGATTCAGACCAGTCACCGGTCATGACTTATAACCCCTCTTACGCCAGCTCGAAGAGCAAAATCTCTACTTTTGTCACGAACACCAACAAAATGTCAGATTACTAACCGCAAGTTCTGACTACGGATCCATTTGCGTTGTTTGGCACGAGTCCATCGTTGGATTACTTTCCATCACACCTTGGCGTTTGAGTTTTTTGGAAACAATTCCATTATTTGAATACAGGAGCAGCAGGCGATTAGAATGGATGATTTACGGAAGTGAGGTAGTCAAACTCGAAAAGATTTAAAAGGGCGATCATTAGCGCTCGGATCCGCTTAGACCAACGACACAGGCGAACCTATGTGCCGGGAAAGAGAACCCAAGCTGATCGAATCGAACAAAATCTAGGCGACGCTCACGACGTCCTATTGCGGATAAATCCCAGGAACTTTCGTGGCGTCAGAAGTAAAAGCTTAAGGAAATCAGAAGAGAGAGAAACCAAGAGAAACCGAATATGTATGAGACATGAAATCAAGAAAACGGAAACCAGAACACTGAGGCGAGGCCATGTAGTCAGTTGTTGCCCTTCTTCGTCTCCTTGCCCTTGCCCTTGGGCGACCGGGGAGAGCGGCGAGGGGTCGACGAGGAAGGATCAGGTCCCAGGATGAGCTTTACACGCCTCGGGCCACTCGTGGTGGGCGAGGAAGGTTGGGAGGAGCCGGAGTCGCTGCTGGTGCTACGCTTCCTAGGGCGAGCGTCGGAGTCGTCGCTGGAGCTGTCGTCCTCCTCGCGGAAACGCTTCCTGGTCGACGACTTGCTACTTCCGGCCTCGCCACTACTATCGCTACTCATGGCGGAAAGTACAGCCTCGACCCTAGCCACCACGTCGGAGGGTCCGGCCTCAGGTTGAGCGACCTCAGCTGCAGCAGGGCGAGCAGCAGGAGGGAAGACAATGATGCTCGGGCGCGGGATGCGGTCCTCGGGTGTCGTGTAGTGGGAGCTCGTCGACTTTGAACCCTGGGGCATCCTCTCAAAGTTCCACCGGGCGTATTCCGCGTTCATCCAGACGACGTGGTCGCCGTTGTCGACCTGTGTCAGGGCGGGCTCGCGTCGAACTTCGCGATCCGTGGGCGGGACGTAGCCAATGGGCTTCCAGCCCGGGTAAGGTGTGGAAGAGTGAGGAGGCGACGAACGACGAGTAGTGAGGTTCCTGGTGGTCTGAGAAGGAGAAGGGGAGGCAGATTCTTGCTTCCTGACGCTCGGAATTGGCGAAGCCGAGCGTTCCGATAAATGGCTCGGGGATCCATAGTTTGCGCCAGTCGACCTGGCATCTGCAACTCGGTGATCAGCGAATGCAATAGGGAAGGCGACAAGGACTCTTACCGTCATCTATCAGTCCCTCAAATGTACCAACTCTTACTTCGAGCTGCTCTTGCTTCACAGTAGCATCGGTGTTCGCGTTCGCGTTGGAAGGCCACTGGAGGCGGAAGTCTTCCTTGAGGTACAGAAGATGTTGCTCAACCCTGGCAATGTACTCGGCATATGCAGCCCTAGTGCTGAACGCGGGTAGAAGATGGAGGGCAGCAGGGTTAGACGCGCTGTTGGTGGTGGCAGACATCTTGCAAGAGCTGATGTTTGCTAAGGTGGTGTGGCGGTGTGTTGTCGAAATTTGAGGGAGAAGAGCGGCGTTGTTGGGGGCCGTCGAGTTCAATCTGGCTTATTTATCCTCCTCGCAGGTGTCAAAGCGGGGGACAAGTCAAAGCACCTTTTCCTCGTAAAGCGATGATCCCGACCAAGCGCTGCTGTGCAACCAAATGCTGCCGACAGATGACTACCTAATTAGGTATCAGCGCCACGCCGTGTCGATGGCCAAGGCGCAACCACCGGGCCGACTTCCAATTTGTGCCAAAGCGCGTCGTTACGATCCATATTTGATGGTTCCCGAAAGGAGCAGGACAGACGGGTGCCCTTCGAAGGCGGTGTTCGTGAAAGGGTCGTTTGTTATCCAGAAGGTGCACAGCTGAGTCCGGTTTCGCCATAGAACTCCCACCACAGGGGAGTGAATTTCGCTGCAGACGTTTTGGTGTTCTCAATATTTGAAGGTAGGGAGCCGCTGGTGGCTGGGTGAATGATGGCATTGACAGGCCGTCCAAAGCGATGCATGCAGATATTCATAGATCCTACAACCTTCAGTATTGACACGATGAGATTATACGACATAAACACACCAGGCTGCATAATAGAGTGCGTCGTCCAAAAGACGATCGAATCTGCTGGTGGTTCCATGGCTGACGACGTCACAAGCAGAGAAATGTGAGAAAAGTTCGAAAGACAAGTCACGACAGATTCGCTGCTTGTTCGCTGTGCTCACGAAGCACGAGGCATTCTATACGCCGAAAATAAATTAGGTATGAAAAGGCTCCCAATGATACTCAACTCGACAGGCACTCGTCGGGTTCAGGTTCAACGGAATCGAATTGAATCGCGAGATTTATCGACGGTTTCAGCATTGACCGTGCGAAAAGTGACATCACGCGTTACGCGAGCTCCGATTCAGCAAGTACCAAGGAGTTCAACATCCTCACCGCCATTACTGCTTTATACGTTGGCCGCTTCCTCGTGCATTTGTCTTGAAACCGACGTCCTGAATATCAATCATCAGTCTAAGATGGCGAAGACGCACCAGTTTCCATGGGAGATGCTGAAGGCGGAAAGCTTACGTCTCCTCTGTGCTGAACTCGTACTGGCAGGTGCTGGCCACAGTGTTAGACATTCCCTTGGGCGTCGAGACGAAATGGTCGCATTTCTTCAAGACGTTAACCAGCGTGGGCGTGAGTGTTGTTCCACTGGGCAGAAATGCCAAGTTTCACGACATTTGTTTCGGTGATTCACACCTTTATTCTCTAGTTGATTCAGCCCTCAAAGCTGTTGATTTTACGACTCACCGCACAACTGAAGATAAGGAACCTGTTCGGACACCATCAAAGCGGAAGAGTAGCCGCCTGGGCGAAAAGGAAGAAGATAACGAGGAGGGGTACAACACGCGGTTTAAGGGCGTCAAACGCGTCAGGGTCGGGCCTCCAACCCCGGAACCGTCCACACGCCCGAAATCGAGGTCCCCTCGGAAACGAAAACAACCCGATAATAAAGATCAAGATAACAGCGAGTCAGCCAGCGCACCTGCACGCGGGAGGGGACGACCACGAAAGAGCGTTGCCGAGACCAAGAAGAGCCCCAAGGCGGCCGCCTCAACGCCGAAGAAGGCAACCGAGGGCGAAGAGCCAAAGCGCGGTAGAGGCAGACCCAGGAAGAGCGGCCCGTCGGAAAGTGCTGGAAAGAGCACGGCCCCAGAGAGCAAGAGCGGAAGGCAGGTTTTGGTCGGCGTTGTATTGACGAAGAGGACGTTGGCACGTGTGGATGCCGATGCCGACGCGGAGGGCGACGACGAGGCAATTGAGGAGGACGCAGTCGTTGCTGCTGTCAACGGTGCTGTCAATGGCGATCTGTCGAGCCTTGGAGGTTCCAACAAAGGTGACTACTGCGATCTTTGCACCTTCTGTCTCGCTCAGGTCTTCTTCAGAGAATCTCCCTAATAGCGATGGTCCAGTTCCAGGCCCGTCTTCTGTTGTCACAGGTGCGTGTATGTTATCGATGAGTCTTCTCGAAGACTAATATCCGTCCCTACGTTCAAGCAGGTGATCATGCTGGGGACGGAGAGGTCGATGCTGATGGCGATCCCGATGGCGAGGCAGTTTCTCCGACTGTTGTTCGGTAGCCAGTGTCCCATATCTCCTCTGCTTTGATCCTACTTTTTGGCCTGATCGACAAGCTTCGCTTAACAATGCAACAACACCTATCACATTCAACGTCTGCAAGTATTTCACATAATCGTTTTGTATACCGGGTTTTCTGTTCAAAATATGTCTGTCCATTGATACCACCCCCGGGTTTCGATGAGAGCAACTTCCCGAGCGCGATGTGGTTCTTAGTAACGGTCACTGACGTTGCAGTTCAAGGAGCGTCGAAGACAACAGCCCTGCCATCTTCAGAGCGAGACTTGACTTTCCCTTGGTAAGCCTACTACATGTTCATGATGTGCGTTTAGTTTATTTATGCCCCGGATCTTACAGGAGGTTGAAGGCATAAGTTTATGTAACCACCGTCTCCGTGGTGGATGAAAGAGCCAGAGCGGCACCAGTAGACTTCGCATCTAACGACATTCTATCAACTCGTGTTCGTTATAAGCCAGAAGCCATTCTTACCCAATGGTACCTCCGATCTTGATGTCGAACTCTTCGTGCCAGTGGTCCCAGTCCTTGGACCTTGCCCTTGGAGCCATCGAACTTGTGGGAGTGCTTGACGTGGCAGATGACGAAGTTGAAGCTCGGATACTTCTGGCGCACTGTATTGCAGATATTCTGGGTGAAGACGGAGCGGTTCTGGGTAGTAGAAACGAAGCAAAGGTCAGTTCTCTGCTCACCAGAGTATGATGGATATTGACTCACGTCCTCGCCCTTCCTGATGCCCTTCAGGATGGACTTGATAATTCCGAGGACCGCACTCGGCAGGTCGGTCTTGCTGCCCTTCTGGGCAGCGGCCTCCCCCTTGACGCCGTCGTCGCCTTCTGCATCCTCGACCTCGTCGTCGGCAACAGGGTCGTCAGCCGTGGGATGAAGTTCGACCTACTTGTCGGCCTGGGTGTGTTCCGTACCAGAAGATGTTGTTGAGTGCTATTTGTGGATGCTGAGTCGGGAGGTGGTTGGCTCTGGTGATCAAGTTGCTTTCTTTTACTCAATTTCTCGCCTCTTTCATATTTCTAGATGCAGCATCCAAGCCCTCGTTCCCCAACTTCGACCGCTGACGGACAACTGTTCGGAAAGAAACAAGGGCCAGCTATGTTCCATCTGGTGTTCCAAACGACCGCTCAGAGACTCGTTTTCCGCTCTGAACGGCGACTCGGTTCATTGGTCGAACCCTCTCTCATTGGCTTCTGGTCTTGTAACGGTCTCGTTGAACCGCAACGAGCTTCTTAGACCCAGCATCGGTCCAGTCCAAGCCTAACTGACGTGAAGCTTTCTGTGGTTTGTTGACTCGATTTGGGCTCTACAACGTGCGCCACATGTTCGGAAACGGAAGGTGATTCGCTAACGAACATCCCGACGCGCCGTAAGTGGTATTGTCGTCTTCTCAGTACCCCCATAGAACATTGTGAAGCGATACTTGAAAACCGGGGAGATTAATGTCCGGTCGATCTCGAACGCTCAGTACTCCGCGATGGATCCATGAACATGTTGACCTTTGAGCTGTTGTCTTGATGTTTTGGAAAGGGTTTTTTGCGATGTGTCGAGTGTGAAGACGATATTGCGACTTTTTCGTCTGTTATCCTCAAAGTTGGTGCCGGCCCGCCTGGTGCCGTACGAGTCAGTTTGCCGAATCAGTTTCTTCATCAATCTCCTTCATCACCAAACGGTAAGTATTCAAATCGATTCTATAGATTTATCCCCCAGTCTTCTGACTTTTTTTTGTTCAATACTTAGTCACAGACATGTCGCTTCTAGTTCTTTCAGCAAGCGATGTTGATGCCCTTGTTTCCGAATTCACCCCACTGGATCTACAGCTCCTAATGGCACGAGTATTTGCTCAGTTCTCGAGGCCCAGAGCAGGCGAGGAAGCAGAAGGGAAAGCAGGCCGTGGAATATGCATGCCTCCTCGCCTGAGCGTTCCGATGCCCAAACACACGGTGCTCTTCATGCCGGCGCGTCTGGGTGCTGTGCCCGGCCAATCCGTCGACCCGCAGGCGAATTTCCAAGGTACTGCGGTCAAAGTAGTTTCTGTGCCCAAGTCAGGCGACCCAAGGGGTCTTCCTGGGACTACTCTTGTCCTGGACGAAGCGACGGGGGCAGCGAAGGCCGTCGTCAACGCCCGGAAATTGACTGCCCTCAGAAATGCCGCTGGTACGTTTTATTCCTTCTGTCGAAATGTATAATATTTAATTTGGCTTTGGTATAGGTTCTCTACTCTCCACAAGTATCGTAGGGCCTTCAAACCCGCAGACCTTGGTTACCCTCGGCGCTGGAAAGCAGATCGAGGCTCACATCAACCTCCATCTTCGACGATTCCCTTCCATCAACCGATGCACGATCGTCAACCGAACTCTCAACGAGAGAGCATCGAGTCTTAAGGATGCAGTTTCCACCCAGTTCCCTTCTGTAACCTTCCGACTACTCGCCTCAGACCCAATTTCTGATTCCACCATCCATACCACAAAAGAAATCGAACAGGCCATTCGATCAGCAGATCTCATCGTATGCGCCACATCGTCCACGAAAGCACTCTTCCCTTCTTCCTGGGTGAGGGATGGCACGCACATTATCCTTATCGGGAGCTACACCTCAGCCATGCGAGAAGTCGACGATGCCCTCATACGTCGTTCTCTGAAGCCAAATTCGTCCCGATCCACTAACCTCATTGTTGATTCTGGCGAGGCGTGCCTTCATGAGGCAGGCGAACTCATCGCTGCGGGGCTTCATCCCTCCCAGATGGTCGAGATTGGGGAGTTGGTGCCTACGGATGATGAAGGAAATGTCGACATCCAGGCTTACTCGAGCTTGATAGAGAAAAAGAGACCGCGTCAGGATGGAGGTGGGTTCGATGGACCTGTAACGATATTCAAGTCTGTTGGAGTTGGGATTCAAGATGTGGCGATCGCGAGTGCAATTGTCAACAAGGCACTGTCGTTCTCTGGTGGGAGAATTGGCACACAGATCGCTAGTTATGACGGTTGACATTGAAATCTCTAAGGCGTATATTCGTCTGGGTCATAAGTCAACAATTTTTTTGGGGGTACAGTCATACAACATACAGTGATCATCGTGATGGCTTCCCTTTTTTGTAAAAGAAAGAACGACCAAGGCCAAGGCGCCACGTCGCCACCAATCTTGCACGGACCGTCGGAAATCGACCAAACTTTCAGAGTCTGAAGCATAGAATTCCGTGGAGCATGGCGGATAAGCGAGCGGCCCCATGAACCTTTCTTCGAGAATTTTTAGACTGCCTTTCAAGTTGGCCTACCGTCAGGGTCCAGGACTGATGTCTATGACCGAGAAACAAGCATACTCACAAGAGATCGTTCTTCCCTCCGAAGATTAAATGAGCGGGCAGATGTATGCAAATCTGGCTGAGCTGGTCGAGTGCATTCGAAGCGTATTGCTTGCCCTCGAAAGCGATATTTTCTGCCAGTCGATGGGTAGTAAGAGTTACTTCGGACATTTTGTCAGGATAGTACACCGTCGGGAGGGCGCGAAGACCGTGTTTCTTTCCTTTGCCACGTCGATGGCCCGCATCATCGTCGACCGGACAGTCAAACACCCTTTCATCCCAAGTAGCCCAGGGTAACCGAGCCTTCAACCATGCAGCCGCGGTGTCAGGATTACACCAGGTGTCTTTCCTTGTTGGGGTGGTGGATTTGACGAACCGGTAGATGTCTGACTCTTTGTCGTCGAAAGCATTGCTGGTCATCGCAGGATCGACGATGATAATCCGCGAGAAGTCGGGAAGGCGGGTTGAAGAATTCGGTGGCTAGAGTGCTATCTTTTTCATGAGAATCAGGGATGAGGCGCTGGCGTATGGAGGGACTCACACCCCAACCGCGCCAGCCGAGGTTTCGACCGCGGTCGAAAGGTCCCAGGAGGCCCGAGTTCACAAGCGTAGCGAATCCATCTCCATAGTTCCAAATATCTGTTACCTTCGACTTGAGAAACCCATCGACTTTTACATAAAGACGGAGTCACATACTGACAATGCTTTGGTCCTGGCAAAGGATTGTCTCGTTCGAGGTGCATCCTTCCCCATGATTCTGACAGTCCATCCCCCAAGCCTCTCGGATGGTATAAGTTCCTCTCTCCGGAGTCAAGCTTGAATAAATCTTCGATCGTTGGTTCCTAAGTCTCCTTGGCTTCATGCGTTGTAGTTGGAATTACATTCCAAAAAAAATCTGATAAAGAATACTCACAGAATCCTGCTCCATGCCCGAGCAGAAGAATCACTCCAGTGGCCCCAGTGCCCTTCTCTGAACCAAATGTTCTCGTGTACTCCTTCATTGGGGCCCGTAGTTCGACGCCGTGCGTGTTCGTCGTAAGAACGAAACTCTCCACCTGTACAAGACTAGGCATCGTTCCAACGATATCACCACGCGGAAGCCGGGGGAAACAACTATGGACTGTCAATTTGTCGTATTTATGAGTCGAAGAACTTTACCTTGGGCTGTCAGGCCAGGAGAAGGATCGAGGTGTTTTGGCATACCTCTCACTGTCGCTCCATGATTGGTCGTTACTCTGGATCGTGAACGTGGCTAGCTAAGGGTAGTAGTTTATAATTTGGTCCCACCCAATGATGAGATTCTACTTACTCCGAGTCAAAAGGCAAGTCGGGTGCGGAAGAACCCGGCCCGTGCCACAGCTCTGCCATCATCAGTCGTGCCGTCCTTGCCAAATACACTCAACAACTATTCAACTATTCAATTCGTTAGGTTCGGATCAAGCTCCCTTTCTAGGATGCCGCTCTTTGTTGTTCTTTATATTGATTTATATGCAGGGCGCTGCATCCTGACAAGGGGCTTGCTTCAGACTGACAAAATCGGGGGGGGTTACTTTCCCTCGACGCTTCGAGCCATTTGGCCCCCAATCCTCAATGTATCGCACAATTATTTGTTGAGGAGATTGAATAGAACGTGTTTACATAGTTTATATTATGCTCCGCTACGGTCTAATGACTCCAAGAGCTCGACGACTACAGGCAAAGCATGTTTCTTCCAATGACTCACTATCTTTCTCTCTGGCTCATGAAGCGGTAGGAGACTTTGTACAATAGTTAATAGCATTATTATCTATTCTATCATGAGTATAAAATAGCAATATAGCTACTTAACGAGATTCATGCTCCAAGTCAGGCTCGACCATTTGGGATACGGTCACGTGCACATGCGCGAACGCGTGAACGTGCTCGATCGGATAACAGAAATGAATCGGGACACCCGTTTCCCTCTCTTAGCTGTTCGCGCCTTGAATAATTTTGCTTCTATGCATTACAGATGCCTATATACACCATCTGCCATAAGAAAGAATGGTGTACTTAATATTTGGATGCCCCGAAGACCTAAAACACCCGCTATCCGTGCACTTCACGGAATAAAGCCGCTGACAGAGGCAACGCAAGATGTCAAGAAGCTCACAAACGAAAAAAAATCGGGGCTTTAATCTGGATGACTAACAAGTCCACATCGTCCAAGGTCTCAGACCAAGCTACGACGATAAAAATCATTTATTCGTTGTTCGAGTTCTAGAAAACACCGGATACCTTGTACTGTACACCCTCTAGGTATACATCATGCTACAGTCTGGCCTCGGTGGACATGATAGGCGATCTGGCAAGTAACAGTGTCCGACCGCTCAACGAGCGCACGAAGGCGAAATGCGCTTGTGACAGGTGTGACAACGACTCTCCCGCGCTCCCACTCGACGACTTCCATTGCAAATGTCTTTTTCCCAGTATCTCCCTTCAGCTTAAAACTTCACAGGTACGTGATGCAGATATATAATATGCTGTATGCAAAGAATTAAAAAATACGGATTTGATTTGAGGTTTGGGTAAATGATTGTACTAAACTTTCACTTCTGCGCACTCACTGATGGATTTGGCTCGAGAGGGACATCATTCAACACTATGTTTGAGATATTCAGATATTATGACATGCACAGAACCTATAACAGTTAATTTTTTAACAGCGCGTTGAGTGGTGAGTGAAGAAGGTCATTGCGACGAACCCCATCAAAATTTGTCATTCTGAAGCAAGCCCTTCAGAGAAGGCGCCGCAAGCGGCCGGAGCGCACGGGCTTGCTCCGAACCTATCAATTCGTTCTCTCGTTTCTACCAGCACCCAACTAATGTCGCAAAGTCTATCGCCTGAATGTACGCCACTGAAGCAAGCCTACGACTCGTGCTTTAACTCCTGGTTCGAGGGCTACTTAGAGCCCGCAATCGCTGCCTCGACGTCATCAGAAACACGGGCAGCGTATTCGAAGAAAAAGGCCGACGAATTTCAGGCGAAGTGCGGGAAGGTATGGGAGGAGTACAAGGCATGTGTTCAGGTGTGTTCACTGACCCTTGTTCTCTCTAGATGTTTCACCGAAGGAAACCTTGTAGAAGGCAGTGAAGGAGAAGGGGCTCGACAAACTTTTGCAACAAGCGAGAGAGGAAAACCCGCTCGTTGAGCCTATACCTCCACCTCCTGTCAATTCCACGACGAAGTAATAGACTTCATCTACCCCGAACTATTTGCAGCATAGGTATGTGCTCTAGTTCCTCTTCGTTCAGCAATGGTGACAAAAGTTGCCCCAAAGAATACTTCGCTCAGTAAACCAATCTTTATCCCCCCTCCGAGTCGACTCCACTCCAGCCTTTCCGACTAGCGTTGCATTTATATTCCGCCGTCATCACGAAAGCAAGCGCCGAAACCGGTCTTTTGACAGGCCTCGGCTTTTCCTCTAAGCGACGTCGAAGCGGGAGGAACCCTCCTTGCCTACGCCCTCGAAATCGTTTTCATGGATCGTTTAGGCGACCTTGCCGACAAATGAATCAATCATTGCCCATATAATCGAGATAAATATACACGTCTGGTCCGGTCAGAGTATTCTCCTGAGTGGCTTCGAACCAGGGTGCAACATCCATCAACTCCTTCTTCAACTCGTCATAGTCGTTTCCGGAATCCAGCACAAAGACAACTCTACGAGTTTCGAGATCGTCTTCGGGCAGACGACCTCCTGCGACAGCTATGTATGAGTGGCGATATTTGCTCGCAATCGTACGCATAAGGGAGAATGCGACATGGCTGTAGGGTTCAACATCGAACGCCTTTTTGACTTTGTCATGGTCGAATGCGTATCCTTTGACATACTTCTCGTTAAATACAAGCATCTACAATGATCGGTCAACCAAGGTCACGGTTGGAAGAGACTCTCGCTTACCGCGATCAAGACTCAAGAGTAAGGGTGGGTGGTTGACTTGAATCAAATGACCAGTTACATACATACTTAATCCAAGCTCCGATTACATAAAAACCTACCCCGACGATCAATCTAGCGCTCAACAATTGCTTGCAATGCTCACTTCATTGAACGTCATGAAAACTCAAGCAGTCTATTTACCAGGAGTCTCCCAGTACTTCTCTCCACGACGAGATATCGCCCCTCGGACTTCGGAGCCTCTGCATCGACTTTGGTTACTTCCGCACCGCCATCCTCCAGAATGAGCGGCTTGTCACTCGCGAGTCCACTCTCGCGGATTACCAAGATAGGTCTACAAAACGTCGTCCATTTCAGCAATTCCCTGTGGTACAATTTGTGTTGTCTATCGCCGCTTATGCTCCATTTTAGTCTTTGAGTTCCTTCAGCCACTCCACAGTCCTCTCCGCCCAGTCCTCTCCCTGACCAGTGCTCAACGCCCAGTTAAGACTGATATGGTTGTGTCCCTTGGCAATAATTTCCTTTGGCTGCACGCCAGTGCGCTCCTTGACCTCTTTCCGGAACACATCCCCGGCATCAATGAGGAAATCGGGTTCAAACTCCCCTTCCACCATCAAGATCTTTGGCAGCTTTTCAACCGCCTCGTTCGGAAGCCGGCGATAGAGATGCAGAGGGTCGTTCGCCTTCGCGCTCTCCAAGGTACCCCAGTACTTGGCGTGAGTAGGCGCCGACGGCCACTCCATCGTCATCGCGGAAAGGTCGAATGGAGGAGATTCAAGAACTGCCGCGACAATTTTTGGTCGAAGAGGATCGTCGGCGGGAAGGACGTTGGGGCAGAAGAGCATGGTAGAGACGTGGACGGCTCCGGCGGAATGGCCCATCAGGACGATATGGTCGAGATCGGGGACTGGAGAGCCTGAAGAGACGAGTTCGTTGGCGTTGTTGACGACCCAGCGGACGGCGTCTCGGACGTCTTCGGCCGGACCGGGGAATTCGACATTGGGCACGAGGCGGTAGTCTGGGATGACAACGACGTATCCTCGCCGAGCGAAGAATGCGGCGAGGCATGCGTAGACGAGACCGAATGTTTTTGGGGAGATGCTCCTCTCTCCTGTGTCAAATCCACCTCCGTAGACGAAAAAGAGAATGGGCGTTTTCTCTGATGAGCTCGTCAGGGGGTAATAGATGTCCAACTGTGTGAATGCTGGTCAATCGCAGCACCCAACGCTGAGGAAGATAACGGACGTACGTGATGTCTATCCAGCTCGCCATACTTAAAAGACTTCATAGGGATCTCTCTGATGAAGTTCTTCTTCGCCTTCAACAGGGGCGCAAAGGCCGCGACCGCTATCAAGCCACAACGTCATCAGTTTCACGAATGTCCCTGAGCCAGCCGAGAAGCGCCCATGACGACAAACAGGCACCCACTGGGATCAATAACGCGGGGAATGTCCCTGTCTTCCACCTGTGCGATGATGTCCATGTTGAAGGGATGGCGGTGGTGGTGGTAGGTGGCTGGGGAGAAGAGGCCCTGGGAAGATACAGCGCGCATTTACCATTACGGAGGGCCAGTTAGTCAGCCAATCACATAAACTCGAACTCGTCCCCACGCAATCCCCACGTTCATAAATGAACAGAGTAGATACAATCATCGAAAGTACGCTCATTTCTCACCCTCACGCGCGTCGTTAACGCCGCTTGCACTGATTATGTAGAAATCCGAACCTAGATAGACAAATAGGAAAGGGTCTCAGTCACCGAATACTTGGACTCTATTAAACATGGCTCTGTACCTAGATAGACAAATAGGAAAGGGTCTACGGTACTTTCAGCTAAAGTAAGTTATGAATGAAGATATAAGTGGCTCACCTCAGTCACCGAATACTTGGACTGAGGTGAGACCATCTATACTACCAGTGTATATATACATTCTAAACAGACAAAGAGAGGTAGGTGTTGCAAATGAGAGAAAGAGGAGGGGGCGCGACACATACGCGTCGTGATAAAGGGGGCAATGGTCCTTTGACCGATGGTGCGGTGTGATCTAAACAGTCAAGCTCGTAACACTCCTCCTCACCGCAGAAACGGTCTCCTCCTCACGTGGAATCGTGGTGTCAAACCAGACCGAGGAAAGAGCGCAGGCGAATGAATTGTTGGGTAGGTAACGCTTTTGTGAAGATGTCGGCGAGGTTGTCTTTAGTATTGATATATGCCAAGGAAATGTCGTGTGTCTGAACATGTTCCCGTAGGTAGCGAATGTCGAAGTGTTTGGTGCGGTTGTGATGGAGAGGGTCCTCGGAAATGATGATAGCGGCATTGTTATCACAGAGGATAGTTGTGGGTTGGTTGGGTGCAAAGTTGACTTCGGAGAGAAGGTTGCGTAGGAACATGGCTTCCTTCGATGCGTCGAAGGCTGCCATATATTCTGCTTGGCACGTAGAAGTGGCAATCGTGGATTGTTTCTTGGAGGTCCACGAAATTACCCCGGACCCGAGTGTGAACCCATATCCACCGACGCTTCGACGAGTGTCTAAGCAGTTTGCCCAATCGGAATCGGTGAAGCCGAGGAGTCGAATGGAGCCTTTTCCTCCGAGGCGAAGAGCTAGAGATCGCGTTCCCTTAAGGTACCTTACTACGCGTGTAGCAGCGGTCCAGTGTGCGTACGTGTAGCAGTCGAGGAATTGAGACAATTGTTGGACAGCGTACAATATGTCGGGGCGAGTGCCGATGGCTAGGTAGATGAGACATCCTACTAAGGAGCGGTAGGGAAGTTTGTTGAGCTGAGTGCGTTCGGTCGGTGTGATGTCTTTGGGGTCAGGGCGACGGAGTTTTAGGCCAGGGTCCATGGGGGTCGAGATTGGATGGGCGTCGGATTGACCGAACTGCGAGACGACCTTGTCAATTAGTGCAGTCTGAGAGAGACACACCGTATTGTCCTGAAGATTTCGGTTGATCGCAATCCCGACACAGAACTTTACTGGTCTGCTCGAAATTTCCCATAAGCCCTGCATTTGTATCTCGAAGGTATCGTTTTCGCGTGTGGAGTCTGCGATAGAAAGGAAATCGTCAACGTGGACGGTGGCAATTATCGTACCGGTGTCGGTCTTTCGATAGTAAATGCACGGCTCGCTCGTTAGCTTGGTGAAGCCCCACCCGATCATCGCGTCGTTCATTGTCTGGTTCCAAATGCGCCCACTTTGCTTCATACCGTATAGCCCTCGCTGCAATTTCCAGACCCAATCCTTCTTCTCTGGCTCCTCAAATCCTTCTGGTTGTTCCATATATTGGGTTTCATCATCAGGGAGAAGGCCGTACAAGAAGGCAGTTTTTACGTCAATCTGTCTAGCATCCCAATTGAGGCTGGCGCCAATATGGAGAAGGATTCGCCACGATTCCATGCGCGCTGTAGGTGAGGTAGTACTCGTGTAGTCCTTCCCGTAGATCTGTTCAAAGCCTTTGAATACAACTCTGACTTTGAAGCGGTCGATTTGTCCGTCCTCGTTCCGTTTGATTTTGAAGATGGGTCGACATTTTCGGACTTTTGTGCCTGTTGGGACGGATTGGCGAGGTACGAGGGTGTAAACGCCACGGTCTTTGAGGGACTTCAGTTCGTCGTGGTACGCTGCCTCCCATTGTGAAGCGTGAGGGGATGATTGGGCTTCATGCCAGTCCTTTGGGTCATCTGCGAACTCAACATTCCTCGGATTGATGATCGTGTGTTCTGTGATTGCTGCTAGGATTCGATCTTTTATCTCCTCGGAACCAAGGTTTTGATGAGCGTCAATGCCAATTTTGTTGAAGGCGTCGCAAAGTTCCTCGATGGCGGCATCCTCCTGGGCATTGGCACTGTTAGCTGACTCCTCCTGTTGTAAGTCCTTTACTGTCTTCCTACGTTCCGAGCGTGCCGCCTTTACACGTACCCCTGCCTCCTTTGACTCCTGGACCGCCATGTCAGTGCGGTTGGGTTTAACGATTCCTGCTGCCTTCTCTGCCTGTTTCACGGCGAGTCTATCTGATCAGCGTGGGTTGTTGATCGGTTCCTCGATCGGTTGCGGCAGATCAACAGAGCATAGAGGTGGCTGTGCAGGAAGAGGAGCTGATGGGTTACTTGGTATGAGTTCTTCCTCCTCTTCGGGATCGTGGTATATTGGGACAGGTGTGGCGCTCTGGACCACGTCACGGAGGGAAGTTGGGATGGAGGTCGGTTTGGGTTCGGTGTCGTATCGTAGGAATGGTTCATCCTGACTCTCAATGAAGCGCACATGGTAGGAGCTGTAAATTTGTTGAGTCTTCTTGTCGTAGCACCTGTAGGTTTTTGATTTCTCATCATAACCGATTAGAATGCATTCGACGGATCGTTCATAGAGTTTAGGATTATGTTTGTTGAGGATAAGAACGAACGCACGACATCCAATTTCCCGTAGGTAGCTGCAATCAGGTTTTCGTCCATACCACTTCTCAAAGGGAGTGATATCTTCGAGTGTGCTAGTCCCAGTGCGCACATGAGTATGGGTCGCTGTCAGGTAAAATTCGTGCCACATTGATGGTGGAAGTTTCGTGGAATGTCGCATGGAACGAGCTTTGCCCATCAGTGTGCGATGCATCCGTTCGACGCGTCCGATGTGTGCCGAAGTGTAGGGTGCGGTGAATTCCTGGTCAACACCTGGTCAA
>CACVBS010000005.1:4072-19466 GCA_902728275.1 Cyclocybe aegerita
GAAATGCAGAGGAGTAGGAGTAAGCTCGTAGGTATAGGGAAGTAGATACGTATTATAGGTGGAGAGGACATATAGACACATAGCATGGGTGTGATATGGGGCCGCGTGGATGCGGGGCGTGGGTGTAGGTTACGGGCACGGGTTATGGGTGGAGTTATGGGTGCAGGTTATGGGTGCAGAGGTATGGGTGCGGGTTATGGGTGTGGAGGTATGGGTGCAGGTTATGGGTGCGGGGGGGGTGCGTGCGGCATGTGTGCATGATGAGCACAGGGGCGCAAAGATGAGATGTGGGTTAATGACAGTGCGGTGTGAGATGTTGTCAGCTGCATGCCCCTCAGCTTGTGAATGAAATGGTGACTGACCGTTTAATGCCTTGGGCCTGACGGAGGTTGAGCACCTCGCTGTACATTTCATCCAGCCGTTTGTCATTGACAACACTGATGTCGAAGACTTCCTCGTCATTGGTGCTCTTGAGGTCTTCCATCCACCTACAGCGGATGCGCGCCTGGTACAGTAGAACAGCGGTTTCTCCCCCCTCTAGGTCGCTGATTGGGTGCTTGTCGAGCTCGAGAAAGAATACACCAAGGGCCATGACATGTTCCTCGGGCCAGCCTGCGTCCACCATGGCCTCCAGCATGTAGTCCTTCGCCTTGATGATTTGGCGCCATTCGAGGTTCTCATCCTGGACGACCTTTGTGGATGGCTTGTACGCAGCGGCGGCCAGCACGTTCTCTCCGTCAGCCAGCACTCGCCACTGAGTATTCCGTCCTCTCGGCCTCAAGACAGGCCTCCTTGGTGAAATAGTAGAGCTCAACGTACTCGAGTTGTTCGATCTTGTGGATCGCATAGCGGGAAGGTCGACGAGATGACAACTTCCCGACCGTCTTGTTCGGGGTGAAGGATTTTATCTTGGGCCGTTTGTTCTCCCTCTCACGCTTCTCAGCTTCGGCGGCCTCTTGCTTTGCTTGCTCCTGAGCTGCCCTAGCTTCCTCTTCTTCTGCGTGGTCTTGCTCGACCTGGGCGTCGTTGTTCTGGGTCCAAGCATTTTGGGAGTCGGCTATGATAGCGTCCACTGTGCGCTCGGCGGTGGCTAAGGTGGCGTAAAGCGCCCGGAATTGTTCCGACTCAAAGTCGGGGGGTTGCACCAAGTGCGGGTCTTGTGTGATACGTGGCGGCATGTGTGGCCTGAAGTTGCTTTAGGTAGAGTGAACAGCAGAGATACAGCGCGTGTTGGTAGATACGATGAGAAAAGAAAAGCCCGCAACGCTGGACTGCTCTCAGCGTGGGCAGCAGGTGGCAGTCGAGGAGAAAGAGGTTCTCCTCACCTAACACTGCCACCGCTGATGCATAGACCGCACCCTAACCCTACGCTCGTACCTCACTACGTTATAGGCCAAAAAATCCTCTTGATCTCGTGCCATCATATCGGCTCATACGTCCACCCATACGCACCGTAAGTGATGCCTTCCTCGTACCACCGCTGCTGCCGTGTTATATGCAGATAATCTATTTAAATCAAGCGGGCCGCGAGGCCATGTCAATAAACTGACTGACTCATCGCCTCGCTGTTGCATTTCATCATGCCTCAGTCTCGTTTCTCTGTATCTTACCTTGCCGTCCGCCTTGCTGCATCTCGTGAGTCTCCAAGATATTTGTTTCTCTGAAGTTCGGGGAGGGTTCTAACGATAACTAGGTGCTATATTCTCGACGATGTCGGTTCCTACTCTCGATGCTGTTAAATGGACCATTTCGTCCATCGTTATCCTCTCTGCATCTTACACCTATTTCGTTAACAAACTCACCAATAGTACTGGTGCTTCACCACCAACGAACCCATCTGTTCTGTTACTGCCCAGGCAGGGACTAAATCCAGCACAGGCGCATCGTCTCCGTGCGGCGAAGCAAGCACGAACAGAACGCGATCGGGAGGAACAACGTCGTCTCAAGTTAGCATCAGCGCGACCATTTCGTCTGCTTGACCTACCGCCAGAGCTCGTTCTTGTTATCCTAGGCCACTGTACCTCCCCCGCGACATATTCGTCTCTTGTGCGCACATCGACACAATGCCAGAAACTCGTGTTCCACGCGTGCCTCCCTCGCCTCCCCATCCGCCTCATAACCCCCGAACAGGTGTGCTCATTCGATCTGTTTCTCCGCTCTCGCCCACGCCTCGCGCGGCTTATTCATCACCTGTGGGTGACGCCCACAAAGCCAGAGCACATCACGACGGTGACGGCGCTCGTTCGGAAGTGCACGAATCTGTACACACTAGCGACCGGCACCGTCGTCGTAGAACACGCTATCAAGATCGTCACCTCGCACCTGACGGCCGACGCGCACGCCCCGCCGAAACTCAGCCATCGGCACTGCAAGGACCTCACACTGCTCACGACGAGCAACGATCAGTGGTCGAGGATGCTCGCCTCTCAGAGCGGACTGCTGTTCTTCCAATCCCTCACCCACCTTCGCCTGATCGGAGAAGACGTGTCAATACCTGTGAATGTCATCCTCCCAATGCTCACCCACCTTTCGTACGGCACCACCGAGCCCACGGCGAGTCTTCCAAGCCCCACTGTGGGTTCGGAACTTCTAAAGGACCGGGACACGTTCCCTATGTTACGAACGGTGATATTGACAAAGCCGAGAGACCATGGTGGGCTGCGTAGGTCTGTGATGGGGAAGTCGGCGGCGGGCTCAGGAAAGAAGGACACGACTGTGGGCAGGGCATGGTTGGTCGAGCTGCCTTATGGACAGACGGAGCTCGAGCTATGGTGCGATAATGTGTATGGGGCAGGGCGTGGGCTATGGGAGTTGTGTACGGATTGAGTTGGGCACTATAGACTTACGCCTTGTGCCACATAGAATACGATACTTACAACTGTATATGTAACATTAATATTTGTACTTTCCTTACTCTACGCACGGGCAAACCTCTCGTTTGTACTTACTGACGCGTCCGGGCCGAGAATTCGCGTCGTAATATTTGTCATGGTCGCCCCTTTGCTCTTGTCTCTCACCTCGGACTCTCCTTTCTGCCCTCTGCTCTTCGTCACCAATCCCCTGCACGTCAAGAAACGTAAAGTACAGGATGTCCGAGCCCGCCTCAAAGCGCCGTCGGACTGAGTCAGAAGAAGGAGGATCCGACTCTGAGACACAGAAGCCATTCTTGTTCATGAACTCGGTCCAACGATCCAAGTACTGGTTCGACGACGGCAATGTGGTCCTGCGGGCCGAGGGCACGCTGTTTCGCGTCCATTGCTCAATGATGGCACACCAGTCCAAGGTGTTCAAGGACATGTTTGGTATGCCACAGCCCCAAGAGCAGACGCAGGACGTGATGGTCGAGGACTGCCCCGTTATTACTCTTGGAGACACGGGTGAAGATGTGGAACATATCCTCGCCGTATTTTACGATAACATCAAGTGAGTGTCCCCTCATTCATGAGGAAGTTAGTGCTGACGTCGTGCCGTGACCGTGAAAGTGCCCTTGATTTGCGTCAAAAGATGCATTTTTCTCAACTGTCTGCCTTCCTCAGGTTGGGGAAGAAGTATGAGATCGAATATTTGCAGAACGAAGCTTTGAAGCTTCTGCGACTAGACTTTCCGGCTACCTTAGACGCCTATGACAAAACATTCGCAGGAGACCAGGTCAAATACGATTTCCCTCGTGAATGTGGACCTTTCACGCCTGTGATCCTCCTTGCTCTTGATCACTCTATCCCTTCGGTGTTGCTGTCCGCGTATTTGACCTATGTGTCGAGTGTCACACCCGTAAGTATTATGAGCTCACATTACACCGCTGGGGCTAACCTAAACTTCAGCGAGAACTCTTCACAGGGAAAGAGGGGGACATTCTGACCTCTTCCATCACGGCTATTTGTGCCCTAGACCGTGACAGGCTGCTTCGTTGCGCCTTTAATATAATTCAAACATGGTGGGCTGGTCTAGGTGCCTGTTCGAATAATTCGAACTCGTGCACGAATAACAGGCGATCGGCCACCAAAGAGCTCGCCTTGATGCTTTATCCATCAGACACAGGAATGGCCCCGAGGTTAACGCCGTGGAATGTGTATGAAGGTGGCGAACGTACAGGTCCCATGAAGACTAGGTTATGTGCAACATGCATGACGGGTTTCAAAGATCGCTACGAGGATGCCCGCAAAGAACTTTGGAAGAAATTACCTGGTTTTTTTGGACTCGAAGAATGGGAGAAGCTCAAGGATTTTGATGCTTGATCACGTCAATTTATACCTAGCTATTTGATTTATTTCGGTGTGTAGGGGAATATAACGATGAGGGCTTTTCTTCCTAAGTACTGATCACGATGCGTCCAGGAATTTGCGCTGCGAGACGACAGGTTATGTACAATCTTGTCACGGTCACGCCTTCTCACCAGCTCAGACTCTGTTGCTCAGACTCTCGCGATGTTGCATGCCCTGTAATTTTGTTCCGACACAGTATGTCTGTTCAGTCGGTCCTTCCGGCAGCCTATTTCACATATGTCATCTACTCATCGCCTGTGCGTTATTATCCTTTCATGCGTCCAATTAGAGGGTCTTACAAATAAGGATATAGGAGGCGCTCTTGTGTCTGGACGATAAACGTTTGCCGCAGAATATCATCGCTGATGCTGTCCTGGGGCGTGACAAAATTATTCGTTCTATGTTGGGGCTAACGCAGAAATGGTGGACCACATCTGCATTTATGCCTTCATCTGAATGCCGTTCACATGATCGTCCGAGTCGCTCATGCACGTTGCACAAACCCCAAGTAATTGGAAACCTCCTCTCTGCGATTTATACGGATGACAAGCTGCCCTTTGATCTTTGCCCTTGGGAATCGTCTGTGATAGAGCCAAAAATCTGTAGTGGGTGCATGGATAATGTTGAAGCATGCTACAATGATTTTCGGGAGGAAATATGGCAGAGGTTGCCGACCTTCTTTGGCCTCGGTGGTTGGGAGGAGCTTAAAGATTTCGATGTGTAGCATCCCTTTGTACCATATAGACCACCATACTGATGTATAGAAACGGATTGATACGTACTCGCTTCTGTTCCAATGGCATCTATTAAAGAGAAAGGTATCATAAAAAAACTAGTGGGGGAATCTCTGGTTCAGTACAACACCTAGGAAACTAGAGCTACTACTCGACCATGTTTCAAGAAGACTAGGGAAGTAGCGGGTCCATTTACATATCGGATGTCGAGAACACATAACGCTTGAGAGCAGGTCGACGGGACAAGACTACGTTCGAGAGCACTCCGTCTGCAGTGAAACATATCCCGAGGCGCAACGTCGCGAGAAGGGGCATGACAGCAAGCGATCCATCTCCTGCATGTCGAGAAAACAACGAGGCTGTCTGATCCGACACCCTCCCAGTAAAGTCAAAGTATGTCAGAGATCGTAACTCTGGCAAGGTGAACACCGTGTGCAGTTGCTGCTCGGAGGCAAGTGGGTCGCAATACACGAACTTCCCGACGCGGCACTGGGATCGGCGCAAGAAGTCAGAAAAGACTGCTGGGACTGCAAAGAGCGATTCCGTTTCGCCATGGGATACCAACGAAAGGTCGACGAGAGCCGGGAGGGTAATGTGCGTCAGGAGGAGTGAGATCGGGGACTTTGATTCCAGGTGGAGGGTGGTGAGGTGCTGGAAGACGATGGGAAGAGACGAGACTTCCCCGGGGTATTCGTACGACGTCTGTTGCATGACTTTCGCGTGGAGGTGGTGCAGGTTGGGAAATCGGGATATGAGGTGCAGGACGTCCTCCCCGCCGACGAGGTCGATTGGGTCCAGGGTGATGGACTCGAGCTGCGTGGAAGGTGCATCGCGGCAACAGCAGTCCAGGATCCGCGTCGTCCAATGCACGGAGCGCAGGGATGGAGAGGAGTAGAAGATGGACCAAATCCCGCGGATGACCGGGTTCAGCCACATTCCCAATGTCCCAAGGCGCCTGTTAAAATAAAGATGCACGTCTTCGAGCATCTCGCATGGTAAGGAGGCGCGGAGTACACGGTGTAGGGGCATGAGCAGTGTTGTGGCGAGCTTCAAAGACACTTTCCTCCAGAGGTGCGAGAGTGACGCACAGACAGTCAGGATATGCTCTGCGGCGTAGAAATCGAAGGAATCGGAGTCGACCGCTATGACGGTCAGGTCCAATGGCTGGCCGGCGGAGCGCTCGAGCCAGAGAACGGTGTGGGAAAGGTGCGCTTGGGTGCGAGGGTTGGATATTATTATTGTGGTCCAAAGATCAGGAAAGCTCATAGCGACGTTGCGCCAGCGTGAGCACACCTGTCCGAGCGTGAAAGGACTGTTGGTCGCGTCATAAGAAACTGAAGGCGATAGCTCGGGTTCCGATGGCGGTTTGCAAGTGTTGCGGATATATTCGCTGAATATTTCGTATAGAAGTTCCGCGGGTAGGCGAAAAATTGGCTGGAGAGAGCTGTGTAGATGAGGAGCGTCCGGTACGTGTGGTCGGGTATTCTCTATCTGCAGATCTAGAGTCGGCATTTCTGGACCTGCAAGTGTATCAATTGTGAACGAGCAGCATTTGTTAGATATAAAGTGCAATCCGTACCAAGAGGGATGAGAAGCCTTCGAAAGTTTGAAGGACCATGTCTAGGGCTCGCATGTTCAGATCAGCGGTCGGGTTGGTACGGGCCGCGCCCTCCGTTATCACGTGTCTCGCGTCTCAGTCATTATCAATGACGATGTCAAACTTCAATTCACCTCTTTCACGCGTTTACTGCAACTTCTCAAGCCAAAAACATTCACATAAACTCAGAATGTCGAAGCCAAGCTCAAAGCGCCGAAGGAAGGACTCTGAATCGGGAGGAACGGGATCGGGATCGGAAACGGATGCACCACTTACGGTAACCTTCAAACGGTCCAAGTACTGGTTCGACGATGGCAATGTGATCCTCCAGGCAGAAGATACACAATTTCGCGTTCATCGTTCGATGCTGGCTCATCAGTCTGCGGTGTTCAAGGACATGTTCGGCATGCCCCAGCCAGAGCAACCCCAAGACGCGATGCTCGATGGCTGCCCGATTGTTCCGCTTGGAGACAAAGCTGCAGACGTAGAACATGTCCTCGCTGTTTTCTACGATAATTACAAGTGAGCAGTCCCGAGCTCTAATACGGGGGTCCAGCAGCTAATCCATTCCAAGTTCATTCGATTTGCGGAAACAGCTGGCTATGTCTCCCTTGTCAGCTTTCCTGAGACTTGGGAAGAAGTATGGAATCGAATTTCTGCAAAACGAAGCTCTCAAACGCCTGCGTCGTGACTTTCCGACAACCTTGGAGGCTTATGATGAATCATTCAAAGGCCAAGATATTTTACTCGAGGGCGAGGGGAACGTCGCCTTCAAAAAGATGTCGCAATCTGTGATCCTGCTCGCTCTCGAGACTTCCATTTCGTCGGTATTGCCCTCAGCATACTTGACGTATGTGTCTACCACCCCGGCCGTATGTATTTCATCTTAAATTCTGCCACATAAGAACTGAGGTTCTGCCCACAATAAAGGAGGAAATCTTGAGCGGAAAAGACGACGAACAGCTCCCTTTGTCCATTGTCGCAGCGTCTGCATTAGGCCGCGATAAAATTTGTCGTTTCATTCTTGAAAATACGCAAACATGGTGGACTAGCGACAGTGTTATGCCTCGTCAAGCCTGTGCAACGCTCAACAATTGCAGGCCTCTAAGGAATCAAGCCATTAAAGAGCTCGCGTCGGAGTTCCATCTTTCAGACACGGGACTAGTAGCAAATCTGTCGCCTTGGAGCGAATACGGGGAGAATGGACCGATTAAGACCAATGTATGCAGACAGTGCATCGCAAGCCTCAAAGAATGTCACGAAAATCTTCGGAAAGGGGTGTGGCAGCGGTTACCTGGTTTCTTTGGACTCGAGGAATGGGAGAAGCTAAAGGATTTTGACAACTGATTCTACGACTCTACGTATGACTTGAATTTGATGATGACCGCGTCCAAGTGGTAGCTGGTAGGTGCGAGTTGGCATCAACGATTGTGGCGCATGCGTACGCGTGTGCAGGCGTGTGCCTTGCCTCGTTGCCTGTTTCGACACCAGGGTGGGCCACTGACAACTGTCGAAGATGTTTCCGAAGATGTCTGGTCGTGTGCCTATGCAGACATGGGCCATGTACGGCACGCCCAATGTGCTGGGATTCTGTAGAGCGCCCCGAGTCAAAAGGACTGATGCGGCGACTAGCTCCAAATGCAGTGTCACTGTCAAGGATTGAATTATTTTTGTTTGGTGATAAGAATTATGATAAGGGGTCGCGGCAGAAACCGGAAGGCCAAGCTAAGTCAAAATGAAATGATTTGATAAATAAATTGCTCTCCCGGCGAGCAGATAACCTTTCCATCCTCCTCAATCCCGCACCACCATCCGTCTCGACATCGCCGTCGTCAGCGGCGACGAGCCCTCCCCCGACGGCGACCACCCCACGCCCGGATCAACTCCACCGACGTCAGCCAGGACCTCCATCACTGACAACAAGTCGGCCCACTCCTTGCATCCCCCACGCAAAGGCGTTGGGGAAGAGATATGGGAGAAGGCGATCCATCTGCCCACCAGACACATAAGCCTCCTCAATCGTCAACCTCGGCTGCGGGCGCTCAGGCGACCGCCGCACCGCCTACAACCACCCAGCTGGGTCAGGCTCCGACCGCGGGTAGTAAGGGACAGGCCTCGTATAGCATTGGTCGTAAGACCACGAAGGGCAAGGGCAAATGGACGGCGAACAGCATGATTGGTGAGTACGCGCTGCTCGTCGTTCACCCCGGCTCTTGGATGACTTGATTTCATGTGCTGATCTCATGTCTTTGCTTTGCATTCACCTTCACTTGGCCCTCCTCTTTCACACTCCGTTGTCGATGGCTTATGTTTCCCGGTCCTACGTCTGGCCGGGAATCCTCGTCGTCTGCGCTGTTGTACGGCATTCCGATGGGCACATCAAATTATCAATCTTCGGGGTTCCGTCTGGTGCGGGTGGACGGATGGACGGATGATCAGCTGGTGCTGGAGGCGGCCTCGTAGCTAGCATCGCGACCTGCCCGCTGGATGTGGTCAAGACGAAGCTGCAGGCTCAACGCGCGATAGTAGGTCAGGAAGGCTACTATGGGGTTCTTGGTGCGTCGCACACCTTTGCTCCGCCGCTCCGCTTTGTCTCATACTCGGTCATGCAGGCACCGTGAAGAACATCCTCACTGAGAATGGCATTCGCGGCATGTATCGCGGGTTGGGGCCCACGATCCTGGGCTACCTACCAACGTGGGCTATTTATTTCGCTGTTTATGACGGGATCAAGACGGTTTTCGGCGAGCCGCCTACGAGCTTTGGAGGAATGTCGCAGAAGCAGAATGAACGCCTGTACCCGGCGGCCCAGGTCAAGGGATACCAACCTGTTATGCGTGAGCATCCGTGGTCGTTACACATCCTGTCGGCGATGACCGCGGGCGCTGCGAGTACCATATGCACCAACCCGCTCTGGGTGATCAAAACTCGATTTATGGTTCGTCTGCTTGAGGCACTCTGGCAGGCGCCCACTGACCGGGGGGCCATTTACAGACACAGACGCGCGACGAAGTCCGATACAGACATACCCTAGATGCTGCCATAACGATTTGGAAATCAGAAGGCGTGAAGGCGTTTTATCGCGGCCTTCTCCCGAGTTTATTGGGAATCCTCCACGTCGCGGTCCAGTTCCCTCTCTACGAGCAGCTGAAGATTCTAGCCCGTTCGTCTTACCTCACTCATTCCATGCGTCTACGACTTGGTGTCTGACGATCGCTTACCTCACAGAAGGCGACTCTGATGCACCATTATCATCCGAAGCTATTCTTGGGTGCTCAGCAATCTCCAAAATGACGGCCTCGATCGCGACCTACCCACATGAGGTGGTACGAACACGACTCCAGACACAGCGTCGGCCACTCGCGGACGAGATGTCGTCAGATGGGATGGTCAAACAATATAAACGGGGCGGGGTGATCTACACGACAAAGAAACTTATACGCAAAGAGGGCTGGTCAGGTCTTTATAAAGGGCTTTCGGTTAATCTGATCAGAACAGTGCCTAATAGTGCGGTGACGATGCTGACGTGCGTATTCTGTTTCTCAAGGCTGCATCTGGGCTGACTGTTCGTTGTAGGTACGAACTGCTAATGAGACATCTCTCGAAGCGGACTCGTCCTGACGATACATAACGCTTCGTTTTCCCTTTCGTTTAGCCCTTCTTACTTCCCCGTTTCGCGGCTCTCATACCGCTGTTTCTGCTTGCCTACGCGCCAAGCAGATAGACACGATCAATCTCTTCATCACCGCGCCGCATGAAAGAGCTGGGATAAAGGTCCATTCTGCGCGCATTTATCATCATCAATCATTATTATCACTGTATATTATACCACGGGAAGGTCGACAGCTCATCCTCTCCGACGTAGATCGAGGGGCGCAAAAAACGAAATCAAGACGGAGGCGCGAAAGGGAAAACCGCGGACGGACTGATGACAACCCGTTGATGTTGTTGGTCTTGTTCTATATCTATCTACTCTATACCTAGATTGATAAGCACAGTCGGGGAAGAATAAGTAAGAACCCTCGATACATTGTATTTTAGTTACTCAACTTAGCACATTGACTTCGTACTGATTACTTAGTGATCTTTGCTTTCTTTAGCTTTGGTGTTTATGATTTTTACGGAATGGATTCTTTCGTCTTTAGACAGTCCTGATCTTGGTGTAACCCGAGTGTACCCTGTTGGACAATAAGAATGAGATGTCAGGACTCAGAACAGTAACTAGCTAATGAGACAGGGAACGCGACGCGTTTACGTCACGTGCACTCTATGGAGCCTTCACGTGTGCCGTCACCATCGCGTCGCGTCACATTTGTGTCACGCACTCTTCTCTTCCTGAACCACAGAGCCTCCTTGCAGCGGGATCTCAGTATCCCTACTCTGGTGCAATGTACATCAAAACCCTGACAATTCAGGGCTTTAAATCGTGTAAGTATCGCTATGCTCTAGTAAAGCTCAAGAACTTCTCTCATTTCAACACAGATCGCGACCAGACACAGATAGAACCGTTTTCTCCAAGACATAACGTCGTAGTTGGTCGAAATGGGTCGGGGAAGAGTAATTTCTTCGCAGGTGAGCCAATTTACACCAATTTACTGCTCTATTAATCATTCTGCCTCTCCAGCCATCCGATTCGTGTTGTCCGATGCCTACACATCCATGTCGCGTGAAGAACGGCAGGCGCTCCTCCACGAAGGCGTTTCGGTCGCTGCGACCCTTTCTGCTTTTGGTGAGCAACACAAGTTGATTGGTCTCACAAATCTCATCCTCGTTCCACAGTCGAAATTGTCTTCGACAACTCCGACAACCGATTTCCCACTGGACACGACGAAGTCATTCTACGGCGGACAATAGGGTTGAAAAAGGACGAATACAGTTTGGATAAGAAGAGTGCAAGCAAGGCGGACGTGATGAACCTGCTCGAAAGTGCCGGCTTCAGCAAGTCCAACCCGTACTACATTGTGCCACAAGGACGCGTGCGTGCCTGTAACTCGCCTTCATGGACATCTTGCTCAGTTTGTTCAATTCCCAGATCACTGCCCTCACAAACGCCAAGGACCACGAACGACTGGCCCTGCTGAAAGAGGTTGCCGGAACGAAGGTCTACGAACAGCGCCGAGCGGAATCTCTAAAGATCATGGCCGACACCGACGCGAAGCGTGGCAAGATCAACGAGCTGCTAGACTACATCGAATCGCGACTGAATGAGCTTGAGGAAGAGAAGGAAGAACTCAAGGAGTTCCAGGAAAAGGACAAAGAGCGGCGATGTCTGGAGTATGCCCTCTATCAACGAGAACTGGAGGAAGTGGCCGAAACTCTGCTCGAGGTGGAGGAGGATCGGCGAGCGGATGTTCATGGGGCGAATGTGAGGCGAGAAAAGTACAACGAGCGCGAGAAGGAGATCCAGGTACGTCACAAGAACCTCAGCAGCCTCTGTCGATATTGACGTTCTTTCTAGGATCTTGAGAAATCCATTGCGGACGCCCGACACTCCCTGGAAACCGTGGCCCAGAGCAGACGCGACACTCAAACCGAACTGACCGACTTCATCCGCTCGCGTACCGAGCTCGAATGCATCGTCGAAGACTTACGTGCGGCAACACAGAGCACAGGGGGACGACGCGAAGACTTCGAAGCCGAGCTGCGGCAGCTGGAAGCAAAGATCACGGAGAAGGGAGCTCAGCTCGCCCAGCTGACACCTGAGTGGGAGAGCCAGAAGGCGCTGGAGACCCAGGAGAAGCGGAGGTTGGACGAAGCGAGCGCGAGACTCAACGCCCTTTTTGCGAAGCAAGGTCGGGCCACCAGGTTCCGCACGAAGTCGGAGCGAGATACGTTCTTACGCCATGAAATCGCCTCGGTAACAACCTACAAGACGGACAGGGAGACAGCGTTGGAGAGCACGAACGCCGACCTGAGCACTGCAAGGAGGTCGTTGGGTGAGCTGGAGACGTTAGCCGGGGACGTTCAAGGCAAAGTCGAGGATGGGCGGCGGAGAGCGAAAGAGCTGTCGGAAGAGAGCACGAAGAAGAAGGAGGAACAAGCCGATCTCGTCGAGAAGAGGAAGGAGCTATGGAGGGAGGACACGAAGCTCGACAGCCTCGTCAGCCGAGCTGCCGACGAGCTGAAGACCGCAGAGAGGAACCTCGCTGGCATGATGGACAAGGATACTGGGCAGGGGCTCAAGGCTGTCGATAGCATTGCCGAAAGGTACAACCTACGAGGGGTATATGGTCCACTGTACCGACTCTTCGAGGTCGTCGACCCCAAGTTCAATATGGCCGTCGAGCTTACAGCGGGTAACAGGTGCGGTTTTCACTACCATCACAACTATTTCTATTCTAACACCGTTCCAGCCTGTTCCACGTCGTTGTCGATACCGACGAGACCGCCTCCAAAGTCCTCGACGTCATGCTCAAAGAAAAAACAGGTCGCGTCACCTTCATGCCCCTCAACCGCCTCAAGCCCAAGAACCCGCCAGCACCCAACTCGCAGGATGTTGAGCCGCTCATTGACAAGCTCCGCTTCGACCGCAAGTACGACAAGGCATTCCAACAGGTGTTCGGCAAGACCTGCGTCTGCCGGGACCTCTCCATTGCGGCTGCCTACGTGAAGAGCCACGGGATCAACACGATCACCCTGGACGGGGATAAAGTCGACCGCAAGGGTGCTCTGACGGGTGGCTACCACGACGTCCGTCGGTCACGCATCGAGGCGATCAAATCCGTACGGACGTGGCGAGCGAAGTACGACGCGGAGAAGACTCGATCTGAGGAAGTGAAGGACTCGATCCGGACTCTGGAGGTGGAGATCACCCAGGTTGGCGGCAGGATCACCATCCTCGCTGGCCAACAGACGCAGATCCGTGACGCAAGAGAACGGTTGGCAGAGGAGGCGACTGTTCTCGCGAGAGAGAGGGATAGAGCTACGGAGCGGATTACACGGCTGGAGACGGAGAAGGAGGAGCTTGAGACTGAGCTGAGAAGCCTCGAGGCGAAGATCGCGTCGTACTCGAGCGAACTCAGCACACCTCTCACAAATACGATAACAGCTGAAGAAGAAGCCTTGATCGTCAGCCTTGGCAAGGAGACCGAGAGGAGAAGGAAGGAGATGCTCGAATTGAACAAGAGGAAGAATGAGGTACGCCCTTGTATGGGCTGATAAGTTACTTTGCTGATGATGAAGACAGCTGGAGGGCAGGAAGAATACCCTCGAGATCGAGCTCAAGGAACGCCTTCAGCGCCGACGAGAAGAAGTCAAGCTCAAACTTGAGGCACTGGAAGAACCGAGTGATGATTCGACATCGACTAACGACCTGGAAGCGAGAACCAGGGAACTTCGGTCGCTGAACAATTCCATCCAAGGGATGCAAAAGAAGATTCAAGGTGATTTGTACTCGTGCAGCGACTCGTTAAGTCGAATAACCTCTTTATCCAGAAATGGAGAAGGAGGGCGAAGCCCTGACCGCCAAAGTCCAAGAGCTGCGCTCCAGTCTCGAGAAGGTCCAAGGCCAGCAAACAGAAGACAGCCGATCCATCTCCAAACAACAGAAGACAACCGAGCGCTACCTCGCTAAACGTCAGATGCTGCTCACACGAAAGGATGAGTGCAACAGAAACATCCGCGACCTTGGCGTCCTGCCTGAAGAGGCTTTCGAGAAGTACGTGAACGAGAAGCTGGAACGTGTGCGTGTGCCATCTCTCCTCCCTCCTCTCTCTTCCCGTTGTAAATGCCTCCACCCCGTAGCTCATGAAAAAACTACACGCCGTCAATGAAAGCCTGAAAAAGTTCGCCCATGTGAACAAAAAGGCCTTTGAACAATACACCAACTTCACGAAGCAGCGCGACCAGCTGCTTGAGCGGAGAGAGGAGCTGGACAAGTCGGCCGAGTCGATCGAGGAGCTTGTACAGGTGCTTGACCAGCGGAAGGACGAAGCAATTGAGCGGACGTTCAAGCAGGTCGCGAGTAATTTCGAAGAGGTGTTCGAGAAGCTCGTACCAGCAGGCAGGGGGAGGTTGATCATTCAGAGGCGGATTGATCAGGTGTGTTGGTTCTGCCATTGCTGATTGTATGTGCGAATAATGATCTGGATATGATGTAGGACGAGCAAGCGGAGGACGAGGCTGAAGAGACTCAGCAAAGCTCTATCGATAACTACACAGGTGTCTCAATCAAGGTACAGTCTTGTCCAAAATCGTATTTGCATACGATACTGAGTATATACAATACCAGGTCTCCTTCAACTCGAAAGTGGATGAGGGCTTACGTATTCAACAATTGTCTGGGGGCCAAAAGTCTCTCGTTGCTCTCGCCACAGGTGCTATTTGTCATAACCTATATGCTACTCGATCTGACTCTGATAATTTCTGTAGTCTTTGCCATCCAGAAGTGCGACCCAGCCCCGTTCTACCTCTTCGACGAGGTATGTACTTGCGCTCTTTGTCGCCTGCATGCCTCCACGGTGCCAACGTCTTCTCTTCTCTAGATCGACGCAAACCTCGACGCTCAATACCGAACCGCCGTTGCTTGTAGGCACTTCCTCTCTATCACCTCTCCTTACCTGCCAACACCCTTACTCTTCCAGCGATGATTCAATCCCTCTCCTCTACCGCTCAGTTCATCACGACAACCTTCCGGCCAGAGATGCTGGTAACAGCGGACAAATTTTACGGTGTGCTGTTCAACAACCAGAAGGTGTCGTCTATCCGCGCGATCAAACGCGAGGAGGCGATGGAGTTCGTTGATCAGGTACGTGGATTTGTGGCTCTCAGCCATTTGGTGACTTATGTCTTCGGTTGCANNA
>CACVBS010000008.1:201-10389 GCA_902728275.1 Cyclocybe aegerita
TGAGAGAGACAAATTTGGAACCACGATCGGAAGTGACGTGAGAGGGGACACCATGCTTGGAGAATACATTGAGGATGAACAACTCGGCCAACTTGACAGCTGTGAGGTCGGAATGTGTCGGCACGAACATGGCTTGCTTTGTGAGCCTATCGACGATGACTAGGATGTCAGTGAAACCAGCGGAAGGCGGAAGCTTCTCAATGAGGTCCATGGATATAGAATTCCAAGGACGCTCGGGAACCGGAAGCTGCTTAAGGAGCCCATAAGGCTTGTGGCAGCGCAGCTTGACTCGGTTGCAAATAACACAAGAATTGACGTAGTCTTTGACAAAGTCGCGCATGCCGAGCCATGCATATTCTCGTCGGACCAATTTGAGAGTCTTGTTCTGGCCGAAGTGACCAGCTAACGGATGATTGTGCTTGGTTTGCAACACACGGATCCGCAAGTTGTTAACGTCCAGAACAAAGATATGATTGTTGAGAAGTAGTAGGCCGTCAGGGGAGAGAGTGAACTTGGGGTCAGAGGGTGCCGGAAGTTGAGCAGCAGAGATCGGATCGTTCAGGAAGGGCTTCTCAGATGTCGGCATGAAGCTTTTCGATGTCGAGGGTGATAGCTCCACGCAGAGAGGGTGTGATCAGAGTTGACGCTCGGAGGGACATAGCCAGCTGTTCCTGGGTAAATACTGGACGGAAGTTGTGGGGGTTGACAGTGGCGTAGTCGCTACCTCCCTCTTTAAGGTAGACGTCCCATCGTCTAGTAAGGGCATCCGGTTTGGCACCGAGCTTGCCAGGTCAGAAGCGAACGATGAGGTTGAACTGACTTAGGTACTCGGACCAACGTGCCTGCCGACGGTTCAAGAGTTTCGTGGTAGCGAAATACTCAAGATTCTTGTGGTCAGTAACAACATCGATGGGAGTGCCGGAGCCTTCCAGGTAGTGCCACCAGATCCAGAACGATTCATAGATCGCAAAAAGTTCCTTGTCGTGGACGTCATAGTTGAATTCGGTTGGATTGAATGTACGGGAGTGGAAAGCAACCGGGTGGATTTCTCCATTGGTCAGCTCGATAGAGAGGATAGCAGTGAGGGCATAGTCGGAAGCATCGGTTTCGAGGATGATGGGCCGATCTGGAATCCATTGGGTGAGGACAGGAGCCGTAGTGAAGGCTTTCTTGAGGTAGTTGAACGATTCCCAGGCTTCATCAGAAAACTTGAAGGGAACACCTTTCCGAGTGAGCCAGGTGAGAGGAACGCAGATGTCGGAATAATTGTAAATGAACCGTCTATAAAAATTGGCGAAGCCGAGGAAGGACTGAATGTCCTTGACTTTCCGTGGCTCGGGCCAGTCCTGGATGATCTTGACCTTGTCTGCCACCATGGAGAGACCATCAGCCAAAAGAATATAGCCGAGGTACTCAACACGATCAGCGTGCCATTCGCACTTGTCAGGCCAGGCATAAAGTCCATGCTTCTGAAGACGTAGGAGCACTTCCTTGACATGTTCCTTGACATGTTCCTTGTGCGAGGCGAGATCTGAAGAGTAAATGAGAATGTCATCCAGGTAGATGATAACCGAAATATTGATGAGATCCGAGAAGATGTTGTTCATGAATCGCTGGAAAGCAGCCGGAGTGTTGGATAAGCTGAATGGCATAACCCTCCATTCGAACGAGCCGTAGTGGGTCCAGAACATGGTTTTCCATTTGTCGCCATCTGCGATTCTGACCAGGTGGTAGGTGTGCCGAAGGTCAATCTTGGTGAAAACCTTGGCTTTGCCAGGAGCGTCCAACAGGTCGGAGATGAGCAGGAGGGGATAGCGGTCCTTCTTGGTGACTTTGTTAAGGCTGCAGTAGTCAACACAGAGCTGAAGAGAGCCATCCTTCTTCCGAACAAAGAGGATAGGGGCTCCATGAGACGAGTTGGATGGTCGGATGAACTTGGATCGAGTATTCTCTTCCAGGAACTCTTGCAAGGCTTGAAGTTCGGTAGGGGAGAGAGAATACATCCAGCTGAGGGGCGGCTCGGCACCTTCCTCAAGGTCGATCTTGAGGTCATAGGGACGATGAGGTGCGAGGGTGTCAGCCTTGGATTTGCTGAACATGTCTGGGAATTCGTGGTAGTCTTCTGGGACGGAAGAGAGGTCGACGGGTTCCGGGTTGTTGGTAGCCGAAGAGCGAGCCAAGACCGAACCGTCGCCGGATAGGGCCAGTTGGAACGAGACTGACCCCGGAAGACGGCAGGCGCGTGCGAAGGCGACTGCGTTGATGAGGGAAACGTGAGGCAAGGGAGTGGATGGTTTGGGAGAAGGTTCATAAGGAAGGGAAGGAGTAGGCGGGATAGGAGGAATAGGAGGGACTGGAAGTGACTTGGCAACGACTGGAGTGGGCGGTAAGACGGAAGCTGAACGGCCTGATAGACTCGGCAGAGCCTCGGATTGCGGAAGACGTTGGAAAGAATGTAAAAGGCCTGCAGTCCAGTCAATCAACAGATTGTAATTATGCAGCCAATTGTATCCAAACACTAGGGCACATGAAGAATCCAGTTTAGTGACAAAGAAGGTTGAGGAGAGAATGTCGCCAGTCGGATATCGGATAGGGATGTCGGCAGCTTGGGTTATCCAAGTGTTAACAGTCCCATCAAGGAGGCGTAAGGCTAAAGGAGGTATATCATAAGTGGAGACATTATGTATAGATACGAAATTAGTGTCAATGAAACAATGAGTGGAGCCAGAATCTACCAAGCTGGTGGCAGGAACTGTAGATCGTGAGTGTAATGTAACAGGGAGTGTGAGGGAGTTGGGGTTGGATAGTGCTGTGGCATTAAGGCGAACTTCTTTGGGGACATCGCGAGAGCAACCGCAACCCTCTGGCAATGCTGAAGGCGGAGGGCTGCTTACTCTTTTGCTGTTCCAGACTTAGTGTCCTTCACAGCTGGAGCGGCAGGTGCGGAAGCGGTGTAAGGAGGAGCGGCCGTAGTAGACGAGGCGCGACCTTTGGCGGAGTTACACTTGCGACAGTCGGAAGCAACATGGCCAGCTTTGCCGCAGAAGAGGCAGAGGCCTCCCTTGAGCCGGTGTTCACGTTCCTGGGCTTGAGCTTTCCATCGGCACCCAACTTGTCAGCCAGAGGATTCAGCTTATCCGAAGAAGAGCCTTTGGATTTTGACTTATCCTTATCCTTGCTGTTGTTGCTGGAGTTGGAGCCGGACTTGGAGTTCGAAGAGCCGGAGCCGGAAGACGACCCGGCTGAGTTGCCTTTGGAGTTTGATGAGCCGGAGTTGTTGCTGCTGTTGTTGTTGCTGGTGCCGGACTTGCTGTTGGCGTTGTCTTTGCGCTTTTCGCGATTGATCTCGTTTTGGCGCTCCCAATAGCGATGATCGAGTTCTTGGGCGGTTCGCTGCAAACTAATGAGGGTGGTTGGCTTGCCCATACGAGGAAATTCGTCCTTGATCCGGTTCGGAAGTCCTTTGTAGTACTGATGATAAAGGGCTCGTTCGTTCCATCCTGTGCGACCCGCATACTGGTTGAATTCCAAGGTGTATCGCGTTGCTTTGCCAGAGTCTCAGAAGGTGAGATTCTCGAGGTGGTTAACGGCATCCGCAACTGGATCTCGTGGGCCGAAAAGTTGCTTGAGCTCCTGAATGAAGAGCGCAACATCTGAAAGCCACGGAAGCGGCTGGGTCATACCGGTTTTGAGGGCGGCAGTGATTTGTGATTGGAACCAGTTGTAGGGGGAGCCGGATAGGTATGACATAATGAAGCTGACCTTGGAGTCTTCGGTGGTGAACTCGTGGGGCCGGAGCGAAATATACATCATGCACTGGACGAGGAAGGGATCCAACTTTTGGGCGCTTGTACCGTCGAACACATCCGGAGCCTTCAACTTGGGCCGAGGAGTCAGCTCTTGACGCGGCTGCATCATGGGCATATTCGACATGTTCCTGGCCATGAGGTGGATGGCTTCCGTGAGGTGAGTTTGGTTCCGAAGGAAACAAATTTCGGCAGGTTCATCCGTGCTTTCCGTTTCCATTTGTTCAAGAACAGTTGGAAGAGCCGGAGAGAGAGGAACTGGGGTATGGAAACCTGTGGGTTGGTACGTTCCAGTCCTGCTGTTAAGCAGGCGAACTGCCAACATATTATGGTCTTCACTGACTCTATGGGATCGGCCCATAGAGCGGTTGACCCTTCTGTGCACTCCGGTCAGGCTTTTAGCCTGTCAGTTTGTCGCACTCTCCAAGAGTGGTTCAAAGCGGATGACCTCTGCCGCATCACCTTCGTCTACGTCCTGTCTGCTCTGCGATGGGATATTCATGGTGACGCACACAAGTACGTCACCAAACTCAAAGTCAGGACTGGACGTCGCAAGACGGACAATTCTATAGACGCGCTACGCTCACGAGCCGTGCACTCAGTCCTGGATTTGTGGAGTTCCACTTTCCAGGATCCAACCTACCAAGGCTCTGAATTCTTAGAGCTTCAACAGCCTGACGGGCGGCCACTACAGCCATCGTACCTCAATGGGGGACCTTGGCTCTCAACATTCGGACACAGTATCACTGAGTTCGCCCGCGTTTGCCGGTGTATAACTGGCCATGCACCCATTGGAGCGTATTATCATTGCTTCAAGATCAACGAGCCTCATGGCTGCACTTGCGGGGCTGCTTTGCAGTCTCGCCAGCACGTCCTCTTTTGCTGTCGCAATCGCTACTCCGTGCATTACCCCCGCTTTCTTGGGGATATTGCATCTTTATGAAGTACAACCCCACGGTGTTTGGCTTCAACCGGGACCCTTCGGGTGTCGGATAATTGCTGCGGGCGGGGTTATTCCTCCTTTTGGAGGATTTATTGGTGAATTGACACCCTCGGACCTTAGGGTTCGGAGACCTGCGCCCACCGCTATTTCTTTGCGCTTGCAGCCGCTATTGTAGCAGGCTGCGGCGCCGCTAACTTTCTGCGTCTGGTTTCGGGCAGGTGCTTCTCTGGCTTGTCAGCCTTAAGACACCCTGCCACCTCCCGGGTGGTGCTTTTCTTATCTCATTTGCGCTGTGTGGCCTCCAAACAGCGTCTGATGGCTTTGGGGTTTAGCAGGGCCTCGATGGTCTCCTCCCCTTATCCCGTGTCACTGTTTTCGTGAGGTGGGTCTGGCTTTGTGGGAGTTTAGGCGTTTGAGCCACAAGGCTCGTGGTTGGGGGGGCGGATGTCTTTTAGTAGTTTACTTAGTACCCAGGCTGCATAGCGTATTTGTTTGTAGATAGCGAGCGGGCTGCCATCGAGCACCGCTATATAAATTGTTGATAAAAAAAAAAAAAAAAAAAAAAAAAAAGCACATCTATAGAATTGTCTGTCTTGTGATGTCCAACCCTGACTTGAGCTCAGTGATGTACCTGTGTGCCTCACCATGAATGTCCCACCGGAGAGTGGACGGAATGTAGACGAAAGTGATGCGGTGGAGATCATCTGCCTCAAACCACTCCTGAAGAGCGTGACACACTGACAGACTGAAAGCCTGACCAGAGTGCACAGAGGGGTCAACTGCTCTGTGGGCCAAGCCCATAGAGTCAGTAAAGACCATGATGTGTTGACAGTTTGCCTGCTTGACAGACAGGCGCACTGCACACGCAATGGCATTGAGTTCCCCATCTGGGGCAGTAACTCTGCCAGAGACGTAGCAAGTCCTTTCAATCTCGCGATATCCCTTGTAGATGATAGCCACTGAAGTCGCCTGATACTGGTTAGACTGAGGGACAGAGCTGTCAGCTGCAGCCAGTACTGTTAGAGGGTTGGCTCTCGCTTTTGCGGTGAGCTCATCGAGATATGGGCGCCTATCCTGGGTAGGGTCGCGCTCGTCAAAGTGGAGACGGTCCACATTTCTTATTGTCTTGGCTGAGTTATCTATTATATAATCATAGTATGTTATTCTATTTTTTTTTTTTTTTTTTTTTTGATCAACAATTTATATAGCGGTGCTCGATGGCAGCCCGCTCGCTATCTACAAACACGTACGCTACGCGGCCTGGGTACTAAGTAAACTACTGAATGACGTCCGCCCCCCCAACCACGAGCCTTATGGCTCAAACACCTAAACTCCCACAAAGCCAGACCCACCTCACAAAAACGGTGACATGGGATAAGGGGAGGAGACCATCGAGGCCCTGCTAAACCCCAGAGCCGTCGGACGCTGTTCGGAGGCCGCGCAGCGCAAATGAAATAAAACAGCACCACCCGGGAGGTGGCAGGGTGTCTTAAGGCCGACCAGCCAGAGGCGCGCCTGCCCGAAACCAGACGCAGAAGGTTAGCGGTGCTGCGATCAACCAAAAAAGGGTTTGACCGCCTGCACGAAGGAGTTGTTGCGGGCGCAGGTCTCCGAACCCTAGGGTCCGAGGGTGTTAATTCACCATAAATCCCCCAAAAGGAGGAATAACCCCGCCCACAACGATTATCCGACCCCCGAAGGGTCCCGGGTGAAGCCAAACGCCGTGGGGTTGTACTTCATAAAAGCTGCAATGTCCCCAAGAAATCGGGGGTAATGCACGGAGTAGCGATCACGACAGCGAAGGAGAATGTGCTGGCGGGACTGCAAAGCAGCCCCGCAAGTGCAGCCGTGAGGCTCGTTGATCTTGAAGCGTCGGTAATACGCTCCAATGGGCGCGTGGCCAGTTATGCACTGGCAGACGTGAGCGAACTCAGTTATACTGTGTCCAAAGGTTGAAAGCCAAGGTCCCCCATTGAGGTACGATGGCTGTAGTGGCCGCCCGTCCGGCTGTTGAAGCTCTAAAAATTCAGAGCCTCGGTAGGTTGGATCCTGGAAAGTGGAACTCCACGAATCCAGGACTGAGTGCGCAGCTCGAGAGTGTAGCGTGTCTATAGAGTTGTCCGTCTTTTGATGTCCAACCCTAACTTTGAGGTCGGTGACGTACTTGTGTGCTTCACCATGGATGTCCCACCGCAAAGCGGAGGGGACATAGACCAAGGTAACGCGGCGGAGATCATCCGCCTCAAACCACTCTTGAAGGGCGCGACATACTGACAGGCTGAAAGCCTGACCAGAGTGCACGGAGGGGTCCACCGCTCTATGGGCCGAGCCCATAGAGTCAGTAAAGACCATAATATGTTGGCAGTTTGCCTGCTTGACAGCTAGGCGCACTGCACACGAAATGGCATTGAGTTCCGCATCTGGGGCGGTAACTCTGCCAGAGACATAGCGAGTCCTCTCGAGCTCGCGATGTCCCTTGTAGATTATAGCAGCCGAAGCCGCCTGGTACTGGTTGGACTGAGGGACAGAGCCATCAGTTGCAGCCAGTACTGTTAGTGGGTCGGCCCTTGCTGTCGCAATGAGCTCGTCTAGATATGGGCGCCTATCCTGGCCAGGATCACGCTCGTCAAAATGGAGACGGTCCGCATAGCGGTCCAGTAACCGGTCGCCTGGACGAGCTTCGGGCGCAAAGGGCTCGAAGCTCTCAGTTAAGGTGTGGACGCGCTCGTCCACTTCCATGACAGTGCTCTTTACTTTCCCCCGCATGGCTGGGGTCATCAAGGCGGCGGAGCGAGCGTGTGGTGCGGCTCGCTTGAGGAGTCCCTCGCCCATCATGGAGCAAAGAGGGTGGCGACGCGATACACTGCACGCGTTGCCAGCTTCTTCAGCATAAGATGGACAGGGATGAGGCCAGCGAGGGCTTCAAGACCGCCTGTAGGTGAGGTGCGGAAAGCACCTGTGATCCATGGAGCAGCTTTACGCTGCATCCGTTTTAGCTGGTTCATCGCGCCTTTATTGCAGGCGCCATCAAAATACCAGAGACGATAGCCGTATGTGGCAATGGGAACCACGCACGACCGATACAAGAGGCGGCGCTGTTTAGGTGAGAGACCTCTAGTAGAGTTCCCGAGCATGCACATGGCCTGCACGGTGGTAAATGCCTTGGTGGCGTAGTAGCGAACGTGCTCATGGAACGTGAGCCCGCGGTCAAAGTAGAAGCCCAAGTACCTCCAATAGGTCTTGGGCTTCAAAGGTGTAGCGCCGGTATGTGGGGCATACCCCAAATCCAGCGAGGGATTGTAGGCATCTCGTCGACGCGAAAAGTGAAATAGCTCGGTCTTGTCGTGTTCAAGAACAAGCGCGAAGGCAACAAAGAGAAGGTAGATAATTTTGTAGGCCTTACGCAGGCCCACATTATTATCATCAAGTTGTTTGGATTGGGCCAGAATGGTCCCATCATCCACAAAGGAGAGCAGCGTCATGTTAAGTGGCGCCGCTTTGATGTAGAAGAGCTTCATTACCAGAGCAATGAACAGCCCAGAGATAACAGGCGAGAGAGCAGAGCCCTGCCCGACACCCACATCCGCAGACCGCGAGTCGGATTGGAAGGTGTTCCAACAGTAAACTGTGGAACGGCCTACAAGGTAGGAGGCAAAGAATTCCACCAGAACCAGCGAAAACCCTTGCTTGCGAAGAACAGCCATGAACATCTCATGGTTGATAGAAGGGAAGAACTGCACGATGTCAAAAGCCAGCGCACTAGTCTGGAGACCCTTAACCCACCCCACTCGCATGAGATGGGTCAGAATCAATCCAGCATCCTCAGTTGACCTCTGGCAGATGCCGCCAAGTTGGTTAGGATGGAAGATATCATGCTTGACAGCGTCAAACTGTATCCTATTGGCGATCATCTTTTCGATAAGTTTACCGAAAGTGATGAGGAGTACAATTGGCCTGAAGGCCTTCGGCACAGAATAGGAGGGCTTGTTCGGCTTCGGAACAATAACCGATAGCGACTCCTTGAATATACGTGGCCAATGACCCACCCGAAGGCAAGCGTTGGCCAACACGATGAAGAGCGCAAGGACGTGTTTATCCTTGAGCAGCTCCTTTAGGTGGACCCATGTGATATGGTCCGGTCCTGGTGCAGAGGAGTTGGAGCACCCCTTAAGGGCACTCAACAACTCATGCTCCGAGAAGTCAGCCCACTCGCGGACCGGCTCATCGGGAAGCTCGTCTAAGACTGAGGCGTCGTACTCGCGACCAGAGGCCGAGTTGTACGTGCCATGCAGGGCGTCCCAAAGGTCGTCCATATTGTGGCAAGGCTGGTCGCCATTGCAAATAGCCTCACAGGGTGGTAGCTTACGCTGTTTGACCCATTCCATCAGGTCCCATGGGCGCTTGCAAGAAGTAGCGATTTCTGCGATGCGTTCATCAAAGAAATCACGCTTGGCGTTTTTTTACACGCCTTCTTGAACTTGGTGTAATCAGCGAGCGAACGGCTCAACTGATATACCCCGAAAGTCTCCGAGCACTCATCCGTCCACCAGGACTTGGAGCGTTTGGTAGGTTTGGACTTGGTCGAATGGACAAGCCACGCGTCCGAGAATGCTGTCGCAATAGCATCGGCTAAAGCTTCGACACCTTCCTTGGTCGCTGGGGCTGCGACAGGAATAGCCGCAAGATCCCGGAGAATATCCAAAATGAAAGACTTTTCAGCCTCGCTTCCAGGTTTAATTGTCTGTCACCCAGATCCGGGCGGTTCAGGACTGATATCAAGATCTGTACAGATCGGGACATGATCTGATGGACCCTGAAGATCGTGCTCCAATCTGGGCATCGAGATTAGAATCTCAGATGGAGCTAAGAATACAAGATCCAAAACGTTGGATCTCTGGTTTGGATTAGGACTGATCCTCGTCGGTCCATGGTTGGAAGGTCGCACCCACTCGAGGCCGATCTGAGATGCGGTATCCCGCAAGGATATAGCCGTCAATGACTCGCCATGCTCATAGTCATCCCAAGTCGTTGACACGCAGTTGAAGTCACTGGCCATATAAATGAAGGGTGGTAGAGAATGCACATGAGCAGCGAGGTGCTCAATGGCTGTGTGTTGATCATCAGAATAGACGTTCATTAGATTAAGAACCTCACCCCCACTAAAGAGGGAGAGGACGAGAATGTCGCGATGGTCGACGATGTCGCGACGCATAGCGGGACAATAGCGGGATAGCCTAGTCGAAACGTAGGCGATCACACAGGGAACTTCCCCTTCCTTAATGCGCACCATCTGCAGCCAGTCGGGATGCTTTGGTGTACCGGTGACCTCATCGCCCTCCATACTAGTGGTAGATGGTGCGTGTCTTATGAAATTCCAAGGTGTTTCTTGGAAAAATAAAATATCAAATCTGTTTTTACAAATTTCGAGGAGTATAGCTA